>JALQPE010000301.1:0-77306 GCA_030407315.1 Asparagopsis taxiformis
ACTCGTACCGTATTGCGCTGCGAGCGGTCGCGGGAGGGATAATCCAGGCTTCTGGAATGGGCGCCAGGAGGGGTCGCTTAAGCGGTACGCTCGAGAGCGTGAGTGGGTGCTCAATAAGGAATCAGCCGCGAAGAGCCGCGTTGGTAATCACTAGCCGTGGTGACGTGGCAAGGCAATTGTCGCCCAAGGGCGAATGGGCGCGTGCCGCCTTGCATTGGCACCGGGCCACATTGCTTGCGCGGGACCCTTCGGCGAGCGTGCAACGTGTAGCTATATAGGCGCGATTAGTCACACACGTGTGCGAGCGGGAGGATTCTCCCGTCACAGTTATGCACGTGTACGTTACGGCTGGCCGTTTCTATTAGTTTACACGTAGCAACGTAGCAGCTTACTCTGTAAGGCCCCTGGGCCGCATAAACACCCCACAAGGTCCATTGGACGCCGGACCGGGACCATTGGTCCTGGTCCGGTCCCGGCAGTCTCGTTGACCATTTAAGGTCAACGGATTGACCACTAAGCTACAATAAAGGTAGATCGTCTCGGTTCCAAATCTTTCGACCGTGGTCGTTTAACTTACAACTAAACGGTGGCGGCAATTACTTCACAGGATACCCGCTGCTCCGTTTCGATCTCCAATTGGGGATCGCTCGCACATTTCCCCAATTGCCCGCCGCGAGCCTCCTCCGGCGGGAGTGCACGTGGACTGCCCTAGGGCATTTCGTCTCCG
Organism: Asparagopsis taxiformis; assembly: GCA_030407315.1. Lineage (NCBI taxonomy): Eukaryota > Rhodophyta > Florideophyceae > Bonnemaisoniales > Bonnemaisoniaceae > Asparagopsis > Asparagopsis taxiformis. The sequence continues at coordinate 728 of JALQPE010000301.1, forward strand.
CGGTAGTGGACCACCTTCCCGTTTCTTTTAATGCCGTCAGGCGACCGGGAGTGGCCTTCCGCCCACCGGGACAAGGCTACCTACTGGGAGCGCTGTCGGTTCGGCACTCCCAGCCGGTCAACCGAGCTAACGCCCGTGGGCTTCTCAATCGGTCCTGACCGTACCGGCAGCGGTATTACAGTTGCGGAATCCGTCGTGTGGGCAGCCACGCGTGGAGGCGACCACAACTCCCCGCGGGGATCCATCGCGCTAAGTGCCTAGTTAACCCTTAAGTGGGTTGAGGACGGTCACGGCCGATAGATCCCTCCGGCAGGTTAGATCCAGCCGCCCCGGACCCCGCTCTACCACCCGCTACCGGGTTGGGAGACAGGTGTCCGGGCTCCGAGGGATCGATCCACCCTACACCGCCCTCGGGCTACTAGGATCGCACGAGGCGCCAGCCTCGTGGAATCGGCGCTCTCACTCGTGAGTTCGAAGCCTTATCCCTATCCTCTAATCCTCCTCGGAGGTACAATCTATCTACAAGGGCTAAGGTCCTACAACTTGTGATTGGCCACTCCACCTTATATTAATGCATATGAAAATAATTGAATTGTCACGTTCACTGGGGACCGTTCAAATACACGAACCAATCATCCCCTAGTACGCTTGGGTTTAACCAATGGTTGGACTTTATTTTTTCCACGTGGCAAATGTGGTGATTCAAGTACTGCTGGCGTCACTGTACAGTACGCCAGCGGTGTATTCTCCACTCTCCCCTGTGCTCGCCGTGGCGCGCCCTTTCGGCAAAAAAAATTTTGGCCCCAGCTGCACGGTTCCGACCGTTCAGCCGTGGCCGAAATTTCTGATGCCGGCGGGAACAATCGCCGATTGCGCCGCAACGTAGAAAGCTAGAACTCTAGGATAAGCTATAAAAAATTGTTTGCTCAGGGCCGTTCCCAGGAAAAATTTTGCACGGGAAATTTGTATGCACGTGCACGAAACGATGGAATAGAGACTTTTGATTGGCTCCATATGTTAATATGTTAAACTACTTTTATTGAACTACTGAACTCCTGATCTCTGCATGCGCGCCACTTGTAAGTGGTACGATGGGGAATCACTGAGGTATCCTGAGTGCTAGCTTGTTCTTTTCGGTATCCTAGCATAGCGGAGGATGCCAAGGAGCGTCCGGATCCTCGATCGGACCACGAGTACCCGCCTGTACTTGACCCGATCATACCGGGTCAGAAGATCCTCGTACGTTGTAAAGCTTCCAAACCTCACGTCTAACGCCCATCCCCAGCATTCTCTGTATCTAAGCAGATTGGCACAAGTTGAAACAGTCTACTCATGCGCTCTAATGGAAAGGAGTCAATCCAATCCACCTACAACCGCGTAATCTCTCCCCCCCCCCAGTGGGGAGCACAGCAAGCAAAATTTAGAAGATGGTCAAGTAAAGGCGTGTAATAGTGGTCCACTCCAAGATCCGTCCGCTCCATGGCATCCTCCGCTATGAGAGGTTACTGAAGAGAAAAGCTAGCACTCGGGATACCTCAGTGATCCCCCATCGTATAACTTACAAGTGGCGCACTTGCAGAGATTTGGAGTTTTAAACTTATCATCTCGGTACGTTTTCGGGCTTGACTGTTCTGTGCAAGGTGTCTCACTCACTTCTACATGGAGCCAATCAAAAGTCTCTATTCCATCGTTTCGTGCACGTGCATACAAATTTCCCGTGCAAAATTTTTCCTGGGAACGGCCCTCAACTAGCTTTACGTAGAACTAGGAACGACCGGCAACAGACTACTAAAAGTACAATTATTTTTAATTCTCCAATGTCGTTCGTTAACTGTGTCGGACTTTAATCTACTTTTTTTACTGATTTATGGTTATCTCATTGGTTCCCGTTTGGTGAAGTAAATTGGTATTCCCATACGCACCAATTGTCCGTTCCCCATCTCCAAGTGCAATAAGCGACGGACAGCGTGTCCCGGTGTACCAAATTGTGGCACGTGTCCTTACGGTGGCCAATAGGATAACTGTATCTGAAATATCACTTTCGCACTGCCAGATACACTTGGAAAACATTTAGTGTAATACAGCATCGAGTGTTTGACTCACAAGCCCCTCGATTCCAACAGGGCGTCTTGCATTGATGATGGCGTTGGCTCTGAGCGAAACTGACGTTGTTGGAGAATCTCTGCCAACAACCAACGGCAACCAGTCGAATTGACCGCGCTCCCGCTCAATCTAAAACGTTGAACCACTCCGTTTCCTCCACACACATTTTCAAATAGACTGTTACCGTTGATCACTGCTGGTGTGCTTGTTACACTCATTTCATTTCACCAACATTGAAAGGCCAATCTTTGCTAGTCAAACGCCAGACGTCCCGTCCTCGTCAAAATGGCGCCCTCCTTCGCCACCAACACCATCTCTCTGAATAGACGCACTACACCCGCTTCAACAGCGCCCCCCGAACGCGAAACAACTTCACGACCCTCTTCAATTTTACGACCATTCCCCAAGTCTCCGCGCCGTCGACCGACAGATCCATCCTCTTCTCACTCCCCTTTAGAACTTTCACGAGACCAAACACGATTCCGGCCTCACAAACTGCTCCCGAATGTTACCGTACGTCTTCCTCCCGCAATATCACTCCGTCGTCCAGCGTCTCCGTCCCTCGTTCCGCCACATGACGCGCTCATACGCGCGCCTCCCACAGAACTACTCGTCCTCGCTCATGGGCTTCAGGGTACTGTAGAAGACTTCACATATGTTTTGGACGAACTGCAAGCAACTGCCGCTGCTTCGAGCGGCGAATTATTAGTGCATGCGACAAAGGTGAACACGGATAACACGCATGACGGTATCGTACTCGGAGGCCTGAGATTAGCCGAAGATGTTCAAAGAATTGTTGCGGAGAATGACACTTTGAAGGCAATCAGTCTAGTAGGGTTCTCGTTGGGTGGGTTGTATGTGCGGTACGCAGCTGCAAAGCTATACAATGAGGAAACGGGTCTGATTGCGGGCTTAATTGGACGCTGATTTATCGCGGTTGCAAGTCCGCATCTTGGGGTGCGCAAGTTTGGGGTTTATCGGTTCATTCCGGACGGCTTAATGGGAATGGCGGAAAAGGTTTTCGGCGAAACGGCGAGGGAGTTGTTACTGAGAGATGAGGATGGATTGCTGGTCGCCATGTCGAGTGATAATAACATATTGGGATTGAAATTCCTGTCCGCACTACGGGCATTTGAGAAGAGGTATTTGTATGCAAATGTTCGCAACGACTTTATGGTCAACTATGGAACAGCGGCGTTGGAACCGTCGGTACAGATTGTGAGTGGTGCTGAAGTAGAGGACATTGTACAGCAAGGGTGGTGCGAGAATGAAGTGCAGGCAGAACATATGGTTGATGAGGATTATGACGAGAAGGGATGCCGTATTTTTATGCAGTTCAGATACTTGGAGGATGGTGGAGATGGGGAGAGATCAGGGAGTGGAGAAGTTGATGAAGAGGGGCGAGAGGAAGAGGTAATGAGCAAGAGACTGCGCGCAATTGGGTGGACAGTTGTCGCAGTAGATTTCCCATTGCCACTGCCAATCGCTCATAATCGCATAGTAGCCATGTCGAGAAACGCCATCCATACGTGGATGAATGCGAGCGGGAGGAGGGTGGTACATCATCTTGTGGATATTGTGGCGGGAGATGTTGAAGAGCATGCGCCGACGTTCCGACACATTGCGAGGGACGGACGATAGTGAACAAGACTTGTAAATATAGAAAATGCGTTGTGTAACACGTGGCGCCATATGCAATGATTTGGCAAAAATGAACGTTTATCTCTCGCTTCGCTGCCCCAACTGGCCTTGTCTGCTTGCTGGCCAACCAACACAAACACACCGATAGATGACATAGTTTTGACAGCCCAAACCACTGGTTGCCCTCCTCCCCGACCCGTTTGCGCGTTCACTAATTATGCTTCGCCCTCCACAATCTCACTGTTTCGCGACCTTGCCTTCTACAATGCAATTCGTCTGGTGAACACGCACACAACAGAATATGCCACCAGACTTAGACCTGGACCGCGACCCTGCCCATCCCCGTCCCTATCCCCCAACTCACGAGCACTACCCTCCATCCAACCCCAACTTCCATCCCAACCCTCATCCCACTCCTCATCCAGACATTCACCTACACATCCCGCTTGCTTCGACTCCACAGCCTGGCCCTCCCTCCGTCGCACGCACCACCTCCACACATGACCTCCACCATCGAGCGGCCGCCCGCGAGCGTCACACCCGTCTCCGCGCATGGCTTCGTGGCATCGACCGCGCACGCGCCGTCCATCTCACCCACACCGACCGAGAACGCGCAAGTTCAGAGCGTCCACGAAGTGATGGCAGAAGAAGTGACGCCTCCAGTGGCAGGTTTCTAGACGATCAGGATCCCGCCGTGAATGACCATCCAGAATCTCGCATCCCAGTCACCTTCACCAGACGAAGAGCACGTTCTGCGGGCAGAGAGCGTCGTCCAAGGGGAAAACGTATTTCCCGCGATTCACACGACGTGCCACCCATCAAACACCCACCCGTTCTCAGTGTTCCCCCGTCAGACCACGACGATGATGACACCTTTGAGGCCGTTCCAATCATCAATGGCCTCGATGAACTAGATGTGCCAGCTCGTAACCACCCTATCCTTCCCCCTACATCGCCACAACCTCCTCCGTCCCTCTCGTCAGATGCCGCTCCACAAATTGCTGTCGACGACCTTTTCGACGCCGAGACAGATGAAATCTTTCTCTCCGAAACTGACCCCCCTGCTACAACCACTATCACAACAACCACTGCAACAACACCCAACGCAGCCTCCCAGCCAAACCGCCCTTCTTGGCGTGCACGTGCTGCCCACGTGGACAAGCTTGTCGACCTGCCCACCCCGTTGCACCTCACTTCGGAGGATGAACTCGATCGCGACGGCACGACCATGACTCTTTCCCCCGTCGTCCAGGCTCCGTCGCATGCTCCACGTCGCCGCGCCCCGCGTAAGAAACAAGCGCGTCGAAGATCTTCGCTAGTTGCAGCAGAGACCCTCGAGGAGCGCGAAGCAATCTCAACAGACAATATCAGTAATCTCACAGCTGTACCTCATGAACCTCAATCACCAAATCCCCTTCCAGTTCTCTCCCTCCCACCGCCTCCCCGTCCTCCCCCTCCTTACCCCGTTTCATCCCCTCCTTCTCCACCAGGGCAACGCACGGTCCTTCCCTCACCGCCCATGCCTCCCAACTACGCACCACCGCGACTTCGCCCCTATCCACGACCCCCAGCGCCGTCTGAAAATCCTTCGCGTGACCGCACGGAACCAGGCACATTGGGTCCACGCACAGCTTCACGTAATCCAAGCAATAATAGCTACCAAGCGCATCCGTGGCCACCTCAGCCAGAACTACATCGTAAGCGAAGCGACAATCGGGGCTCGTCCATAGCGTATCCACCTCGGAGAAACACGGTAGAAAAGACGGAATCCCTGCCCCCAGTGCCTGAAGACCCCCATCAGCAATATGTTGGTGTCTTTGGAACGAATGGTAAAGCTTCCAGGCAAGGTTCTGGGCATGCTGTACGGCAAAGCTCCGGTCATGCTGCTCGACAAAGTTCGGGCCATACTATCCGGCAAGGTTCTGGTCATTCGATTAGAACGGGTTCGGGTACCTCTGTTCGTGCCGGTTCGGGCACAAATGTCCGCGAGCGTATGGATAGAAACGAATCAGGAACTCTGGGTATTTCCAGACAGATGTCTGGACGGCATGGTAGTGGCTACTCTCGCAGACCATCTGAGCGGATTAGTGGCACACCTTCAGACCTGTTCCTTGGGTTTGAGCGAGTTGTGTCAGAAGACTTTGGTCGAGTGGGATCCGGTGGCGGTGTTGGGCCAAGTGGACCAGGTGCCTCCATGATCCGTACAGACTCCTCAGCATCTGGTATCGGCTCGAATAATCCTGTCGCAGCGCTGCGGTTTACATTTAAATCTGTCCCGTCGTATGGGAACACAGAAAAATCATCAGGTTCGCTTGGCGAAGATGCCAATGGCCTTGTTGGAGGCGCATACCGCAGCCAATGGAGCAGTAGTGACCATGGACTTGGAGGGGTGGGCTCTTTCCGTCGTCCTTTCCCCAACGCCTGGAGCTCTGCAGGCCTGGCGTTGCCAAGTATGGTGGAGGAAGCTGCCGGAGCGCTGTACCAGTCTGGCTCCATTGATGACCATTGGTGTATTCGGGAAAGATTGGGTGAGGGAGCGTTCTCCGAGGTGCGATTAGGGGAAAGTCGGCATGATCATGACCTAGAACCAGTCGCTATCAAGATTGTTTCCAAAGGTGCACCAGATCTCTTCTGTCCAAAAGGGGAGTGTCGTGAAGTTGTTGCATGCAGACTCGTGGGACAACACAGTAACGTCGTGAAATGCGAAAGCGTATTTGAGGACGACCGTTTCATTTATATTGTTATGGAGTATTTGACAGGCGGGCAGATGTTACCGCGTGTAGCGAATTCCTCCAAGTACTACCCGAGATACTGCGAGAATGATGTTGTAACTCTGGTTCGTTCATTAACAAGAGCTCTTGCTCATTTGCACGGACTTGACATCGCACATCGGGACGTGAAGCCAGAGAATATTCTGTTTGCCTCGGATAGTCTCGACCCGACTGTGAAGCTTACAGACTTTGGCATTGCACATGCGGGATGTGCATCACAGCCAGCTAACGAAATGGTCGGCACACCTCTCTACGTCGCACCAGAAGTACTTCATCGACAACCCTACGGTACAGCCGCTGATATGTGGAGTTTGGGGGTGATTGTGCACATTCTGCTGACGGGATACCCGCCATTTGACGATGACGACTTGGTACAGCTTATCAACAAAGTGAAAAGCAAACCTGTTCGACTACTGGGGGAGGAATGGGTGGTAATTAGTGAGGAAGCACGCAACTTTGTGCTGAGATTATTAACGAGAGATTTATCAGAACGATTATCTGCAGAGGAGGCACTCTTACATCCTTGGCTTGCACGGCCACGGCCGCCTCCGTTCCCTGCACCACCGGTTTCATCCTGGGCGATGAACGAACCGGAACAGGTGCAGGTTCCACCATCTGCCAAAATTCGACAAGATGGAGCAATTCCTCTTATGGTTGCACAAGTGAACTTGTATTCATTCGTGACACGAAAAGAGTGGAAGCGCATTGTTGAAAGTGACTCGGAAAAGAACCTGAAGCTGTCACTGCTAGTATCTCTATCTGAGAAAGAACTTGCAATCCCGGAGAATTTGAGCAGCAAAGACACCGGTACAAAATCAGAAGAAACATCGGATGACGTTGAACCTAGTAATATTGATGGGAAGGGTGCGGTTTCTATTGCTGCATCATCAGCACTGGTGTCTAAAGCAGACAGCAGGGCATCACGAGAATGCAGCAATGATGTCGCGCGACAACAAGAGCAACAAAGATTGCATCAAGAAGAGCAACAACGATTGCGTCAACAACGTCTTCAACTACAAGCAGAGTTATCAAAAAAGAAAAAAATGAAAGCACGAAAACCGGACCCAGAATCTGAGAAGGGGTTAACCGTGAGCACAGAACCAGCATCTTCGAAATCGACCTACTCATCAGATGAACGTTCGGATGATGCCCAAGGTGATTCGAAACTGACAGAAGATGGGGCCATAATACTTGTGCCGTACAGATCGAGACGGGATGCTGATGCTGAGGAAGACGTCGACAAAGTGATTAAAGTAAGAGGGAACATAATTGGGAGACGTGTTCGGCAGGGTCATGCCCATGGAATTAAATCGGAGAAAGGTAAGCAATCTAAAGGAAAGAGAGGGTTGAGAAGACAGAAAGGTTCTGGTGCAACGGATGGTGCGCCGAGTGTGGTTGAACGATAGTTTTATATGTTAGTGTAGATAGATGGTAAAACTTTGGTTTTTTCAAGTGTACTTGTTCAAGTACACTATGTTTGTACGCCGTGCCGTGCACAGCGAGTTACTGATGCGTACCTCACGCAAACGATCGATCGAAGAGACAAGACTAGTAGAAATACATAACTACATGACAACAAAATTGTAACGCTACTGCTCATCAGCCATGGGCTGCTGCCGTCTGATGATTTCTACAAACCCAGCCACCTTGGAGAGCGGTATAAAGTTGCAATTGGCAATATAACAGGCGTTATTCTTCGCAATCACATATGGTTGTCCCTTCACTTGATCATAATCAAAGACATCATAAGGCACCTGTTCCTTGTGCAAAAAGTTCTCCACACCTCTGTCGTATCTCTCGCGCGACGCCAGAAAATACTCATGAAGCTGAGGGTCGTACTCATCATGGACTTGTTTGACGGATCCATTCCAAACGCCGCTTCGATTAGCTCTTCGCCACGAGTCCCACGCGGCATGCACGTCACGACGAAGCACGAGCACAGTCAAATTATACTCGAGTCTCATGCGAAGCATTTGGGCGATATCATCGCGTCGACGCCAGAACACGGACGGGAAGATCTTGACCGAGTTGTTGTGCACGATGTAGTGCACGGCATCGGCGGCGGAGAGATTAGTGCCGTCCAATGCGGGCTCGCCAAAGTGCTTCCAGAGCTCTGTGCGCTTGAACGAGTCGTCGGTGAAGCGCGGCTGTGAAGTATTGGCAGATGGGGCGTCTGCGAATGAGCAACGCTCGAGGCTGTTGATGAACCAGGTGCTGCCCTGGCGCGCGCCGGTGAATACGATGGCGTTGGAGCAGAGCGGCAGGTCGGGCGTTGCGGTTTGGAACAGTGTGTAGGCGAGAGTTGTTGTGTACAGATGGTAGAAGGTTAGCGAGAAGAGGATAGCAAGTGAGAGCAGGATGATGTGTTTCGGGGTGGGGCGTTGTAATGGTTTGGAGGATGTGGGGTGTTTTGGGCGCTGTAAGAAGTGGTACAAAGCTGTGGCGAGACACATTTTGAGCGGTGATGGTGGACGAGGAGGGCGTAGTGGACGTGGACAGGGATGGTTTTAAGGGAAGTGTGTGGGTGAGTCATGATGGATGAGGTCACTGACAGCCGATGAGATTTCAAATGTAATTTATTTATTTGAACTTAGTTGCGTTTTTTGTTACTGGTCTCGGTGTCGATGCTCTTCATAACGCTTTCGGAATAGAGATAGGGCGCTATGCAAAGCAGCACAATTGCAATCGTATAGACAAACCATTCGCGTTGATGGCGATCCGTTCTCCGTCTGTAGCTGATAACGTCTTCAACGATGATATTCTCTCCGCTTGCAAGCTGGCTGACACGCCGCGTTTGGCCGTCAGAGTAGCTGACTGTTGCGGGCGACACAATCAACTCGCCCGCTTTCTTCGGCATGATGACAACATCGGATTGCAGACCGGTGCCTGCGCTCAGAGAGTCAAACGTCGGACGGAAGGACCCCTCGAACACTGTGAAGCGGGAAGCGGGGAAGGAGTGGTCTTTGAGCGCGATGTCGGTGGCGTCTCTGTGCACGATGCAATCGTGTGTTAGTGGTGGTTGTGGCGGTGACGCTAGTGGTTTATACGGGAATGAACCAAGGACGATACGTACTGTTTACCAACATTGTGGATAAGATAGCGCACTGTCACATTGGAGCCTTGCACGAGATCGCCGTCGATTAGGCGAGAAAATGCTATAAAGGCGCCGTCGCGATCAGAGGATGTCTGCTGCGCGTGAATGAGCGGCAAATGGAGCAAGAGCAGCGTAATGGTCGACAAGTACATTGACTTGAACATCTTCAAGCAAAGGTAATCGACCAGGAACGAGTCGAACAAAGCCTCTGATACTCGGCGATGTTAAATAGAAACCAACATATGAGTTCAATCAATGAGAACAAATATACAAATTGTGTTGAACACTTGGTGGATGCTGGTTGGCTAGAACAACGGACCAATCACAAGAGTAATGCAATTGAAAACATCATGCCAGCGTTGACTATGACAATATTGTTGCTCGTCTCTTCCGCTCCATACATACCAACGCACTCGCCCGTCGCGTCCCGTCCGTCCAACTTACCCCTCCATTCGCGCAACCAAACCACGCTCACGCCGACAATGGCCGCGTCCGCACGCGACTGGTCCGTCGCCAAGCTACGCGCCTTGAACTTTGAGGGCGATGCCGATGCGCTCGCCGCCTATGTGGACGCGCTCATCGAGAACAATCGCGACGTCGAGGGCGGCGACCCAGCGCTTCTCCGCAAACAAGCCACGGACGATCTCGGCGATTTCCTCGGACCCGACGATGCTACCAGTTTCGTGCAGGGTCTTATGACTCATCTCGGCATCGACAAGTCGCCGTCATCACCGCGCGACGACCCTCCGCCCGTTCAATCCGCTGCAGACGCCGCCGTCAATGCCGATGCCGACGCCGACCCCACCCAAACACAGGACCCCCCGTCCTCCCAGAATCACACCGAGCAGCAGCAAATCGCGCCTAAATCGTCGTCCTTACTCCCCGCTGATACCGCCCCCAAACCGCCCCCGTCCTCCGCGCGCGATAATGGCCGCCCGCAGCACGATCGAAAAATTGCCCATGACAATGCTCCAGATAGACGTAAGCGCTCCCCGCAACGGTCACGCGAACGCCCCGCACGTTATAACGGCTCAGATGACAGACAGCAACGACAACAGAAACCCAGTATTATCAAACGTCTGGGAGACCGTCCTGATATCCGTGATTTAAATCAAGATGTGCACTCGAGACAGCCCTTCCAGCGTTCACAGTCGTTCGATCGACGACTTGCACCGCAATCTCATCCGCTCGATCTGCGTGATAAGCTTGGAAAACGAACCAATCTGCCCAAACGCCCACGAGAAGACGACAACGACCCCCAGTCCGATTACAGAGATAGCCGTCGCAAAGATCGCAGTGACCGTCCGGATCCTGCAAAGTATCCTCGTCGCAGTGACCCAAATCTCAGATCGAGGGGTGACGTTTCGACCGATAGAAGAAGGCACCAGCCACGTCAGAATCGTGCTATGGATGACGAAAATCAATCCTCTCAAACGCCGGCGTGGAACCCTGTTCCTGTGGAAACATGGGATACGCCCAATGATGATGAAAACATGGATGGTCCTCCGGCGACAATGCCTTGGCCTCCACCACCGCCGCCGCCACAGCTTTTGAAACAAATGCAATCCCTCATGAAAGGAAAGGGTGCTCCGCCGGGTCCCTTCCCGGCGGGTCTCATGCCCCCACCGCCTATGGCAATGAACAACATGAAGATGCCTCCGCAAGATGCTCGCCAATATCCCAATAGAGGCGGCCGCATGAGAGACCGTGATCGTGGTGGACACAACCGTAACACGCGCGGCGGCCGTCATGCACAAACTGGAACCGGTCCGCCGAGTGGTAGGGCAATGAATTCGGTGCTACTTATGAGGCCGGTGCCGGAGGACAAGTTGAAGCTTCCACCTATTCTCGACTTTTTCCAAAAGTTTGGCACACCGGACAACGTGCATTTAGTTCCGCCAGATCGCGCATTCATATTTTTCGGACAGAGAGATCAGGCGCAAGCTGCCATGGATTCGGTTGATGCCGTCATGGGAAATAGACATATCAAACTGCACTGGGCGCGCGAATCTGACTTTACACAGGCAGGCCTGTCCATTCCTGAAGATGGTATGGTGCGGCATACTGGCAGACCCGTCTCCAATGGTAAGAGCGGGAGGACGAATGATAGACAAAATACGCCGACTGCAGAAGAAGCCAAAGCATCTGCAGCAGAGGCTGCAAAAGAGGCGGAAGAAAAGCAGGAGCGTGAGCGAAAGGCAGCGGAAGAAGATTTACAAGCAAAGCGCAAGGTCATTGCTGCAGCTCGAGAAGAGCAGGACAAAAGGAAGGCGGAACTACAGGCCAACTATGATAGACTTATAACGCAACAACGGGATCTATTCTCCAAGATCTCGAGCTGTTCACCTGAAGAAAAGAAGGAAATGTTCGCAGAACTGAAAAACACGCAAGAGCAAGCGGCCAAGGTTTTGCTGGAACTGAAGCCAAGACGCGCTCTGGCAGGAAGTGCTGAAGATGGGAATGCGAGTGCTGCAGGGCAAGGACATACGCAATTTGTGGGATTTGGTCTACGCGGTCGTGGGAAACGCGGACGAGCTGTTGGACGTCCCATTGGGACTTTTTCTGTAGACAATCGACCCAAAGTTGTGAGGATATCTGGAGCAATAAGCGGTCTAGCGCCGGAAACTGCGGCGAGTATATTCCGCGATACGGAAAGAGCCGAACTGAATGGTGATGCATGGATGCTTTACTTTGCGACCAGACGTGCTGCCGAGTCTGCGATTCGAGCGTACGGAGTTCTGAAGCGTGGATTCGGTCCGGCGGCGAGCGCTGAGATTGTGAGCAAGGTGACTGCGGCACCCGTGGTTGTACCAATCGACGCGCATGTGACTACACCGGATGAAGGTCCTACGCAAGTTGCAGCGCAGCCTATTGCTGAATGAATGGGACAGTATGCTAGAAAGACGGATAGGCTTGTGGGCTTTGGACAAACACTGAGTCGGGGTGTGCGACGGGATAGTAACTGTGAAATGTGAATGGGTTGCTTTGAATTGATGTTAGTGACTGCGCTCGCGAAGGACCTTGTAATTATCGCATTAAATTGTCTCATATGGCTGGGCGTCCAGGAAGGTATGACGCTGGAGCCTTGTTTCGTTCGCAGGGACGGGATGCTAAGAACAAACGTTTGCCTCGAAAAGATCGATCGATCAATGTATCTACGTTAGAGTTGCGTCGCGCGTTCACAAAGTTACTTTGGCCAAAGTTTTGTAATGTTTTTAAAAACCGGCCAATACTACACAGTTGTGCGATTTGCGCGTCCGAAGGACAAACGTCCGATCACATAAACTCATCTCCATAGCGGCGATCGACCCACTCCTGGTCGCAATCTTCAACCACAATGGACGCAGCATCGGATCCGAAAGCAGCGGCAGCCATGCAAGCCTTCATTCAGGAGGAAAACCAAAAAGCTGCCGTGCAGCAGATCATCTCCAAACTGACCGAAACATGTTGGGACAAATGCATGGGCAAACCGGGGAACAAGCTAAGCTCCTGGGAATCGGATTGTATATCCAATTGCGCCGAACGATTTCTTGACACCAGTATCTTCATCGTGCAGCGAATGCAGAAGCAATCTCGTTAACTACAATTGGCAGGCGCGGTTTGATATACTACAACAAAGTTAGTGAAATGAACGTAGACCATAAACTGCCGTCGATTGTGCGCACAAATTGCAACATCACGCCATGGCCTACATCCAATCGTTACGACCTGCCCTTCTACAATCGTTGTACACGTTCTATCCATCCGAATCGTCACGAAAGTTTCAGCCGTCGATTCGCAAGTCCGTAAGCCAGACAGTCCAGCCCGTTTGTTTTGCCAATAAAGTCCGCCGCCGCCCATTCTGCGACGTTCTGATAGCCCCATTTCTCAGCGCCGGCAAACTGTTTCCGTTTCGACGCGACACTTCCAGCGCTGTGTCGCGCCGACGACGCTCGCGTGCGCGCATCACAATGCTGATGAAACGCGTGTATATTCGCGCACGGATTAATCACACGATACCCCGCCTGCTTGAGTAGATACACGACGACGTTCTCGGCGCCAAACTGATTCACACGCAGGTCGCCCAGCGCGGACAGAAAGGCTGGCGGCAGCGGTGTGACAAACGCAAACACATCGTGACTAGCGGCACGAACGGGGTCGTATCCGGCGCAAAAATCGAGCGGTTCCCGGCCGGTGTCGCCGTACCCGGATGCGAGCGCACAATCGGGCGACGGGTGGCGTGATAACGCCAAGGCGATCTTATCATCGAGTAGTGTGGCGCATAGTATCGATTCGTCGAAGAAAATATCGGCGTTGGCAATGACGGCCACCGTGCCGGGTTCGTGTGCGTTTGCGCGTTCGAAGAGCGACCGGTAGGTGACGGGCTGGCCGACGGGCTGTGAAAAGGTGGCGATTTGGAGCGCCGCGGACGTCACGTTGGAAATGAGCGATGGGATTTGGACGTCGTTTTCGCACAGCAATTGGTAGTGCGAGAGACCGCTCAATTGCAGATTGCGACGAATCACGCGTCGCAACTCCTCGATTCTGCTCGGCGGGTAGCCGCTCGTGTACGCGGAGGAGATGAGCGATAGAGCGCGTGGCGGCTCGAGTTGACGCATCGAGGTGTCGGCAATGTTGTGCGAATAGCGATTTGGAATGATGTCGCCGGATCGAGCGAGGAGGAGGACGGAATGGGACCAGATGAGGTGTGCGAGTACACCGACGACGAAGGCGACCAGGAGGAGCGAGCAGAGGCACAGACGGGCGAGTGGAGGCTTGGAGTAGACGTTGCGTGCGAAGCGCGAATACTGGCGCCCCATGTTGGTGCGTATCGTCTCCGAACTGGCGACGACTAGTTTGCGCAACGACTGGTGCGATTGCTGTGGTGAGATTTTGGTGCTTTGCATGTTGTGTCGCGATGTGGATGAGTCATCGGCGAATCATTGCAGGAAGTTGGGTACCAAAATTTGACTTTGCAAAACTCTTACAATAATCGCTGCAACTTGTGCACATTTATGTATTCCAAGTTACTCTACTATCAAGAAACAAATAAGGATAATCTCTCAAGCTGGTTTGCTCGTTCTAATGCACCGCTACTCCACTTGAACCACTTCAGGTACTCCTGCGTTCCGCTCCGCATTTAATCGCGCAGTACGTTCCGCACTCACCATCATCAGCCGAATGAATATCAGCAGCCCAGCAGTGCCGCCCATTGCATACCACTGCCATGGCGTAACCATAAACACAAACTGCACCACCATTGGTAAGAACGGAAATACCAGCATAAACGTTGCAAGCTGCCATTGCAAATTGTAAACCGCACTTACAATCAGGTAATAGAAATATGGAACCGGATTGTACAGCGAGAAGGCAGACGGCTGGAACGGCAGTGGAAGAATGTAGTCCTGATGTTGCTCCTGCTTGTATCCATCGTTGCCGACGAGACACGTCTTCTTTGCTGCCAACTCTGCGGTAGTCAGTTCCAGAGATACTTGCAATCGTGTCGACACTTCTGGGAAATTCGGATGGTGCATTAAGATCCATTGCTTCTTCTTAATAATCGGCTTCTTGTTCAGAACAATATCATCGAACAGTGAACGTAGCTTAATGTCTGCAACTGCACAAAGCTGGTCATCCCCGAGTCCGTGCGTTGTATCATCAAATACTTGCAGCTTCAGACGAGGTTTGATCTCCAGTGAAGGTAGACTCACTTCCCATTTCATACGCCAGTTGAACTCCGCCACCCCATCTGCGACATATCTACATCGATCCGTCCTCCTTTCGTCTTGTGGTCTGTTGCCCAGTCGCGTCTGTACGTAGAAGGCTGCCAACTTTGCAGGATTAAACTTAGCCAGCTTATAAGGAAGCATGCACTCCGATAGTTTGTACACAACGATTCGTAATTCGTAATTCTCCTGAGGAGGAGCACTGATGGGTACCGGTCTGAACACCTTCGGTCTCTTGTCCACATCCTTGGCATCGAAAATATCGACAAACATCTCCAGCTGACCCTTCAGGTTTGCTGAATCTTCTGAATAAAGTGCCCGTGTCTCTACAGGCGTCTTCGCCAATGATCTCCATGCTGAGTTGTACCATCTTGCGTCAAGATCTATCACCGTTTCTCCGATGGTCTCTGACCATCCCAGTCCGAATTTTCCAACATTAACAGGAATGTCCCGCTGGACCACACCGAAACGACGCTGACCATCATCCTTAATGTACATCGGGTACGCAAGAGGAACACTGACCTCAGGAAGAATTCGATCTTTCACTTCAATGCGAACAGAACCACCAGGCATCTTCACTCGGCTTTCGAAAATTTCAAAGAAGTTCGGATTGTCATCGTCAAGTATTGGCTCATGCTTTTTCGAGTACACATCTGGGTACCCACCATAGAAACGCGTAGTCAAGTAAGGGTTACATTGGGATCCAATTTGCTGCAAGTTGATTGCTCTCAACACATAGACGCGCACCACCACTTCCGTAGGCACAAATACCCGCCCGAAGGAGCGAAGAGACGCTTGTCGCACTGTCTTCAAATCGGCGTCTTCCTTTTTGTCAACTTCGATAAAGTCCAATCGAGCCTTGATTTTCCCGACGGTAGGACGAGCACCTTCCAGGGCTGCTCGACGCTTCTCTCTCTTCACTAGGGTAGTTGTGGAAGGTGCTTCATTGAATGGAAGAACAGGAGGGAATGCCTGGTTGTGGACGTTGCCGTTGTCTCCATTGCCCAGACGACCAACAGTGTTACCAAGAGCGCGGTTATCGCCTCGGAACATCAGAAACTCCCCGTATGCTGGCTCACTGAAGTCAACTTCAAGTTCCATCGGGCAAAAGCCGCGATCACGCTTTAGATTCTGAGTACCGTCATAGTCAATCTTGTCATCCTCCATTCCAAGTAGCGCGGATAGAGGTATATCCTCCTCAACTTCAATGCCTAGTGCCATTGACACATCTGGCATGATATCCGCCAGCACATCCGCGATCTGATACTTGATGGCTCTCAGCGGAGCAAACATCGCATGAATTTTCTCAGCAACAGATGCACCTTTTTCCACAGCAGCAGAGGTCTTCTTCTCCTCTGTGAACCCGACTCGAAGAATATCCTGTTTCTCCTGCAAGATAGGCATGTTCTTACGTTCACCACGATCTTGGGCCTTCACTTCATGTAGACGTAGTGAACTCACACCAATAGGTTCCTCGCCGGCTTTCTTTGCACTACGTTTAAACCTGTAATTATATTCGCTCTCGAAGAGTCTTTGTGGAACAGGGGCATCCATTCCATATGAGTCGTCAATGAGACTCTCACCTGTCAGTAGTCGTCGATGATGTTCTGACAACCATCTTTCAAGAGGAATACATGCAGTTGCAACCATGTCGGCTCCTTGAGAGTGGTTGTACATGGCATACACATACATGTTCAACGCAGGAGCGAGTCGCAGGTCTTCCGGAATTTGGATCTCGAGCACAAGAACATCAAGAATATTACAGTTGGCCTCGTAAGCTCGCTGTTGCAAAATAGCACCTCGCTTGGACCGGATAGGCTTGACAGAGTCTCCAGAAACAGATGACTCCATGAAAAGATCCCCTGCAGCATACTGAAGGAACTTGACATCTCTTAGTCCAACCAAAGATATGCGCAATGCAGATTCCGACCGAGGAGGAGAGGGAGGTGTGCTGATCGGTCGTTCGATGGCAAGGTCTGTTGGAATAAGCTGGAAGTCAGCCAAGACTTCGCCAACAATGACACCAGGGTTAACCGAGAAGACTGGATACCACTTAGAGAACTCGAGGGAAGGATCTGCAGTATCCAGTTCCGCCGCTGGAATGATCGATCGACCAAGATATTGCATCGGCTCGCCTTCTCCGTCGTAATCATAAATCAAGACGTTGACATTTGGCTTTCGCTCACCCTCGCGAATCTTAATATCAGGAACTTCAATGAGTTCTTCCCACAGTGGAGAAACTGTTTGGCGACAGAAAATCGAACCCATTGTTGATCGATCACCCATTGATACAACGACTCTGGGGTCCGACAGACCAGACTCATCTGCAGCTGGTAGATTTCTACCCTGGAGGACAAGAGCTCGGAGCGTAAACGACCTTTCCTGACCAAGGTTGGGGGCGTAAGAGCTTGGTTTAGAGGCCAGAGCTGATGCATCTCCCATGGTTGTGCCCGAGATGCCGCGAACAGGAGTCATTGTACCCTCCATCACAGACGGCGTGGCTTCTGTGATATCGTCGGATTCGTGGATGTCTAGCTGGGACTTCGGTTCGTCGTCTACTTGCATGTGCTTCTCCATAGCACCGAGCGGTGAGGCGTACGAATCTTCTTCGGAGACGGGGTTCGCTGGGTCATACCTCGAGAGCGAAGCTGAAAGAAGAATACTGCCGGGTACTTTGTTGTCACCCGAGTCTAGAACGTTGTTGCCTGGGTAGTCCATGAACATCCACCGCGGCTCCTGTTGACCACAGATCAGATGTTTTGCTGGTAGACGCAGGAATGCCTTCGGTTGCCAGAGGGCATCACCAGCCGTCCCGCCCTCGACAACAGGCTCAGGGTAGACTCCACCACTGCTAGGAGACTTGGGCTCTTTGCCATCCGAATCTTCTCCATCACCCTCAAGATCCCCTTCACCAACTCCCCCCTTCGAAGGACTAGCTGCCTTCGGCGAATACCCTTCATTAGTTTCAGCAGCCATGCGCTCTTCCAGTTCGACAACAGTTGACGGCTTGCGAGCCCAAATGGTGACAAAGAAGTCTGGAATCTGTTCAACGTCTTCAGGGAACTGCATGTTGGGGATGGAAAGGGAGCTGTTTTCATCCCACTCTGCACAGTAGTTGTGCACAATTACGTCTTGGAGCACTTGACGCTTGAATTGATAGAGGCCAATGCGACCGTCGACATAAACCGACCATCCATCTGGAAGGGGTAGCTCGGTTGCTCTGAGCACCGTAAAGTCCATCTTGTAGAATTCCAATTTTGGTCGAGGCGGGGGAGGACAAGGACGAAGATAGGGTGCCGGCACATCACCAGGTTTTGCAGCGACACCAATCAATACGCGACCGCGGAAGGCAACGCCTTTGTCATATGGATCCGCAGGACCATCCGGCATGCCATAGAAGTTGTAATAACGAGGCTTCATCATGGCAACTTCTCGGATACGATCACCATCATCCTCACCATCGGCTGGTTGGCCACGGACAACTGCAGTTGTCATGTTCTTGAACAGCTCTTCAAATGAAACACTGACATCACCAATGAGTTGATCCCCACGCATCGGTGCCTGCAGTCGTGGCATCGTGCGATGATAAAGTTTGAGATTGATACCTTCTTGTGCTACACGGTCGTTGATTATCGTCAATGGTAAGATGAATTCTTCGTTCCAGATGACGCGTCGCTGAGGGAGGACTACGCAGGAGCTCCCAATATTGGGATCAGCAACTGCTTTTGCCTCTGTAATAAACACATTCGATTTGCACTCATCCCACCCCGAATAGTTGAACTTCATGTACCCACGGATTGCATCTCTGTACCTGGCACTTGCCATGCGGGGAAGCATATCAGCCCAGCCGACGGTAATATGTACCGCCCAATTCTGATACTTCATGGTCGGCGTTCGGAGGACAGTGTTCTTCAAGAGCTTGGCTCTTGAGAACTCCTCTGTGTCTTCTGCATCGGTATGTTGCGGGGGAGATCCACCAGGTGGTACAACAGTGATGGACATCTTGATAAACCCAGACGGTCGCTTACCACCAGCAGGATCTTGCAGTGCAAACCATTTGCGGTATAGCTCACGACCAGGAAGTTCCAATATTCTCTGGGCATCGAGGGTGTACACACCGATTTTCTGCGGTGCACTGAAGCGATTCCAGTCCATGACCTCGATACAAATCTTCTCACTTTCGAACTCGAGCCCTGTACAAAGTCTTGAGAAGAAGAGCAATTGGTTAACCATGCAACTGAGAGTTTGACGTTGACGATCTGTGTGTTTTGTCAGGCCCATGACTGTTGCAGACACGTAAGGATCCGAACTGCCGCTGTCATCAACTCCACGAAGGTTGCGGAGTTCGAAGACATTCACTCGGACAGTCCACTCTCCATTGGGAAGTGGACTGAGCATCTGCCTATACGAGTAACTGCTGCTGTCCACGGGAGTTATACGTGCAGATGCACGAAGAACCGCTGCACGATACTGTGAGATACCTTTGGCGTGCAAGGGTATGCAGAGCTCTGAACGGATGATACCTTCTGGGTCCGAACCGATTCCAATTCGAAGGGAGCTCAGCTCTATCTCACCGATAGTGGTGACCTGACGTGAGTCACGCATGTATCTGCGCGCACCATCATTTGAGTAGAGCGGGAGCCCGTCACGCCCTTTGAGAACAAGTTTGATCGGTATGTCGAAGAAACCGCCTTTAGATGTCGTCGTGTCCGCACGCATTGGAAGACGTACTTCACCGGTGAGTGTATAATCGTCAAAAGATGTACCAAAGCCGCCCCATTCATCAGAGCTTGATATATCCCTTATGACAGAGCGGTCCACGACCATTCCGCGGTATGTCCACTCAATCCAAACGGATGTGTAATTTCTGTGCAGCTTGGAGAGATCTCTCAAACAGATTTCCACATTGAAAAACTGTTCGAAGAGTTCCTCACCGTTTGAACTTTGACGAGCCATTTGCTCACTTACCTGATCAGCATCAAATTCGAGCCCAGTGCCCTCATGCGTGATATTTGAATCCTCATCCATAACCATGACTTGTCCTTTGTCGACTTTCTGTGGTTTGATGGGGAAGCCATCTTCATCCACATGAGCGTCGACAAGCTGCGCCTTGCTGATGGCGAAGCGTTGGATGGACGGGTCATAAATCCAGCCATTTATTTTGGCGTTGACTGCGAGGAGCGGCGAGTAGCCGAGCTTAGGAGTGAGAAACTTGTCTGCCAGAACAAGGGCAGAACGGATTGATGGGATGATACGGTCAAGAGCCTTATATACCTTTGGCATTTGTCTAGATGCTTGCGATTGAACTTTCTGGCCAATCCGTATTGCAACCACATCCACTTGCATGGTTATGGGGCGTAAGGGTTCAATCTGCTTGATGGAGTGCCATGCAATGCAGATACCAAGGAATGCAAGAAGCACAAGACAAAACCAAAATCTCCACCCAAAGAACGTCCAGACTGAAACGACGGCTCTAAATATGGGGGGGAACGCGATTCCAAGAATGGTCTTGGTATACATAAAGGCAATGGGAATAATAGGAAATATAAGCAGTACCCACGGAGTATTCAATGGAGATTCTGTATTGCTGGTGCCCTTCATCTTCTCGACTTCGATAGCCCTATTGAGATCCTTCAACATCGTGCCCGAGATATCAACCTGGGTGTCCGTATCGACTTCCCTGGGCAATATCATGTCCACACCTTTCGGGGCGCTGAAAGCGGAGACGACACCCGCCTCCACAGCACTTCCAACGGCGCCGACACCGCTGACGGCGGTGCGACCGACGCCCTCACCGGCTTGAGCGACGGCATCTGTGACGCCAAGAAGGCCAATACCGACGTCCTCGACCTTGTTGACGGCGTCATGGCCCATTTTCTTGGCGATGCGCACGACGGGGTTAGCGTGGACCCTGGCGATGGCCCTGGTGCGATTCATGGGCTGGAGGGAGGGCTCGGAGGACTCTGCGCGGGCGGGGGCGGAGGAGCGATCGGAATCGGAAAATCGCACGAGTTCGTGCAGCGGCTCCTCGGACTGGAGGTAGGAGGATTGGGGGATGATGACGGGGGCATCGCCGGACACGTCTTCGAGCACATCGGGGGCGCTGGCGGCGGCGGCTGCGGCGGCATCGGCGGTGTACGGAGAGTCGATCGCAAAGTGGTCGAGCGCTTCCTGCGCGGGTTGGAGCTGCACGTGAGTCGATGTGTCGAGCGATGGCGGGTCGGGAAGCGGGGGCGGTGGGGGCGCGGGAATTGATGGAGGCGCTGTGTCCACAACGGACGAGGAGGTTATTGAGAAGGTCGAGTCATCTTCGTTGAGTTGTTGGACGGGGAGGGGGGCGGGCGCCGACATTTGTTGCGGATGAATGGCGCGATAGTCGGTGGTCGTGTTGGGTCGGGTCGAGTCTAGTCGCCGGGACGAGGGGTAGGGTCGGCAACTAATTTAGTATTGCGAGAGTGGCGGTAATCACGAGTGCGTGATGGAGGCGTGTGAAAGAGAAACGAGATGCAGGGGGGATTGTGTTGAGAGGTTTAAGTAACCGTTCGAAAGCAGCGCTACAGCAACGGTCATATATCTACAGAAAAGTGGAAAAATAATGGAGGATGGACCGATCGGATCAGAGGTAGCGGTCCATCGATTCACACTGACAAGGTCGCGCGATTACATTTTTCTACGTGTAAGCACACCACGTAACGTTCCGCTCTTGGACTGCATCCATGTAGCTGTGCGCCCACTCCTTCGTCTCTGCTGTGCTCATGTGTGCAGTTCGTGTGGAGGAATGCTGCCAGCAGCGTACAAGGTCAGATAAAGCATATAGGGCCTGGCGCTGTTTTCAACCGCCACAACGCCTCTCACGTAATCATTCACATAGAACGGCGGAACGCTGAGTTGGCCCCCTTCCCACCGCCAGTTGCCGTGCCGAAACTCTGGAACGGGCCCGCGCAGTCTAGGAAACTGCCCGACGATCACATAGGAAACGGAGTCTTTCTTGGCGCGTAGCAGCACTTTTTTCAAATGTTTTCCATACCCCTCCTGTCTCGGGTCTCTTTCAGAGCCATCCAGTTCCGTCCAATGGAATAACAACTCTGCACCTGCCGTTGACATTTCAACATCACCCCTCATAAATTCCCCGTCGATCACATCTTCCATGGCGCTACTCGCCGCTAACAACCCGGCCGAGTTGTCATCGAGTGCCTTGTATCGAAATGACGGCATCTCGTAGGAGATTCGCCGTATGAGCTCCGGCATCCAGATCACATGTGATCCTGCTGGCGAGTCGATCATACTTTTCAGCCCGAATAATCGGATCAGTTTGTACAGCGTGTAACTCACCCTTGTCACATTCTGCCCTCGTAGCATGCCGGTCGTCGAGATGTTGCACCCGGTGAAGGCAGGCATTGCGCCGGAGGTGCGTGCAAGGAAGTGGTAATGATGTTTGCGCTTCCTGCGGCGACGCGGGCGCGGGTGCAGATGCGGTTTGGGATGGACGCGAGTGGCGTTGTGTGTCGCGTTGGGCGAGATTGCGATTGGTGCTTGTGAGCTATGTAAAGGAAGAGTGGAAGGGGTGTTGCGACGGGATAGTTGGTAGAGAAGGACGGAAAGCACTAGTACGAGCGTTAGTTTGGTAGTGCAACTACACTGTGGTTTGGGACGTTTCCTTCGACAAGTAGGCGCTCGTCTGCCCATGATGATGCAATGAATCGCATTGGTCGAACAATACTACATGGTGCTAGAGTTGTGATTTGTAGAGCGACACAAATGGAGATGCAACTGGCGCAGCACGATATTATGAAGCGTGAGACAAGTTGAGAAAATGGGCGGCATTTGTAAAGGGTTGAAATTTAGTAACGGAGCTGTCACGTCGCATGCAAATGTACACGTAGTATTACGGAATAGAAACAGTTGTCATACTACTGTCTGACGTTTTGTCGCGCATGTAAACATGGTTCTCGTAAGGTCCTTAATTTAAATTGTTTTTTGTGGCGGTCCAGCAAATGCTTTCTGAGCAACTTTTCGATAGTTGAATGCGCTGTACGAGTCCCGCCAACTGTCCTGTCGGCAAAGGCATCTTTTATACTTTGCCTCCCGTTCCATTGTTGTCTCTTATGGCCAGCACTTGACGCGCAATTTCATGTCTTCAACACCACAAAAATTTCTTCACCTGTCATGGCTCTTCTCCCGACACAACAAGCAAGTCTTTTGTCGGCGAAAAAATTACTCGTCCAAACAATTAAATATAAACTTGTACGTTGGCCGCCACCCATCCGTCCACACACTCCAACAATGCCTGATCCAGCCCCCGGGTTTCCATCCTCAGCACGTCATGCTTTCAGAATTCTCCAAAATGCTCATCCGCCCAACAGTTCCCCCATACTTTCTCCACAAAATTCACTCACTGACTCCCTTCAGCCCATCCGCGTCCACCAACACCCACCATCTTCAAAGAAGCTGCTAGAGACGCCCCACACGACCGTTTATTCTGCTGGAACCTGGATAGAGACGCCTGCACTATACCATGTTCCTTCTCCACAGCCCTACACTATCTGGCAGATAAATGGCCCATTTGAACCAGTCTCCCAGGTAGAGATGATTGATATAGGCGAAGGTTGTTTGGTACCCAAACGAGATATAGCTATCTTACAATCCATAGTTCATTTCTCAACCACCAAACCCAGTCGACCAGCGCGTGTTGGCAAACTATCCTTGCTACAAAAGTCGTGTCTCAAACTCGACGACCTCGATGTACCACATGCACAGCAGAACTGTCGTTTTCCTCTTGCTTTTGCAAATTCTTGTCTTCTACTCGCATCCCAGTTATCACATGATTTTAAAACAGTTGAGGAACCAGACTTGTCCGACACCGATATTCCTGATGGTGATATGGTCTCTGTTTCATCCGTTCCCTCGCCAGAAACGATTCTTGAGAGCAGGTCTGTGAGTTCTGAAAGCTGGGTTGGCGAAGTTATGGCTCCCGCAAAGTCTGTGCGTGAACATGAGGACGCTAAGAGTGATCAGAACAAAGCTCATCAGGAAAACGTGTCCTCCAGTAGTTTCGAATTGGTTGAAAGTGATATGAGGAAATATTTGGGGTCGAATGATGGATTAGTTGGTTTAAAACCTGTTGAAGCGGTGTACGGATGCTTAGATGATAAGATGTCTCGCCGTATCCGTGATTTGAAACAATACTGCCATCGGTTGCTGGCTGAGCGGAAGAAGCTGCGAAGAGAGAATTTGAATCTGAGATATAGGATATCTGAAATTCGTTTGCAACAGGGTAGGGAAAATATGCACGAAGAGGCAACTGGTGACTCTTTTGAAATTGCAAAGTCGAAACTGGAAATACAACAACAGACGAGAATTATAGCATCACAGCTGGAGAATGAGCGGCTTCTAGATGTAATTCTAAAATTGAGTGCCGAATTGGACCAAGAGCCAGAGGTGTCCAGCATGGCAAGAGAACTATTGGCTACGAAGATGGAATTAAGTCAGGAGAAGGTAGAACGACAAAAGTTACAAAGAATTGTTGGGGAACTAACAAGTAAGAAGAGAGGTTTTTTCTCTTCCAACTATCTTACAAAAACAAAAAGCGAGAGTATAGAAGCGTGGATTAATGAAGCGGGGAAGGCCAGACATGTCGAGTTGTAATTGAAGGAGGTATGTGTAAAAAATGATTGAATAAAGAGGAACACACATCAAAAGGAATCGAAAATGAGCGAAAAGTCGTGGCGCATATGCGCAGAAAGAGTGTCCATTTTCCAGCCGTTTTGAGGCCCATTTTTGGCGGTTGAATCAAGCGCTACTGTTGCGCGCGCTCGCTCGCTCGCACCAGCACAGCCTGCCGAGAACATCGCTGCTACTTCGCCATCCATCTGTGCTGGCTTTTGCACCCAGGGGTCTTCACCAACGATATTGCCGTTCAACTTGGCGCCCCGTAATGATGCTCGGCAAACGTGTCCCAGTCATTGTCCCTCTGCATGAGATAGCAAAGCCGGAGTCAACACCAGCCCGGGACGCCAAACCATCGCTCCCGCATCACGCGCCCACGTTACAGACAGAGGATTTGGCTGTGCCGATTATGAGACCGCTGCGGAAGAACAAGAGACTGCGACCTGCTATTGTGCCCATCACTCCGTCCGAGCATCCTGCTCCGCAAACGCCTGTCCGCGAGACGCCTGTGGCCCCCGTGGAAAGCATGCTCGAGACGCGTTCGGCGCCGAAGAGCAAGCGCGCAAAGCAAGCAGATGTGGTGGAAGTTGTCACTCCGGAGGTAGTCGAGGCATCCAATACACCCGACGCGCCACAACGATCGAATGTGCTCAAGCGTTCGAGTGCTGCACAGCGCAGGAATGATAGAGAGTCTAGCTCCATCGGGAGCGATTCCAGAGGCTCTTCGATTCAATCACCTTTGTCCTCGGCGGCAAACGTCAGTGATGATCTGAGTACTGAGGCTCTCATGAAGTTCACCGGAGTTGCGCAGCAGGTGGGCATTGTTTGGACGAAAATAAAAGGCCATCCATTTTGGCCGGCGCAATACGTGCGGATGTCTCCAGAAATTATGGCAGATGAACGCTTCAAAAATGCTGCCAAGTTTAAGAGAAAGGTGGACGATACTTGTGTCATGTATTTCGGAACCTGCGAGATCGCTTATGTGAACAAAGGAAAGTCGTGTATTCCCTGGAATGAGGGGTTGAATCGTAACATGCACCGATCACACAGAGGCAGGAATATGTTTCAACGCGCTTTGTTGGAAGTGAAGGCGTTCTGTCAACGCAATACTAAGTATCCGCGCGGTTGGTGGTGTGAGCCTAAATGTATGGCTCTTGCGGCTGACTTTTATCAGTACTGTGTTGACCCCAATTCACAGTCCCGCATGAAACCCTTTATTAAAGTGGCGGAGACGGAGTTGGTCTTTTGGGCGAAGATTCGAGGTTATCCACAATGGCCAGTGCAGGTACTTCCGAGAAATATGGCGTGTGAGAGGTATCCTGAGCTCAAACTTACGCCTGATAATATGAACACTAGTTCGGTGCCATGTATGTTCTTCGGAACAGGGGAAGTAGCCATGATCGCTGACAAGAACCGAACGCCGTTTGGCGCTGGTTTAGCTCGTGGGTATGGAACAGCCAGCGACCGGAGGGACTTTGTGGTAGCTACTGGAGAGATGTGGGGTTATTTGCAAACACCTCGAACTTGGCCTAGTGGTTATCTTAGTGGTGTCCATTGGTGGAATTATGAGGAAAGTGCGGAGGCTGCGGAAAAGGATGGTGATAGCGAAGAAGTTCGCGTTCCTCACATGCCAGTTTATGAACATATCAAACGGTCTGTGTGTGTTGAAGGTGTCGAGCTTCCCGCCAAGCCGAAACCGTCTGAAGTCGTCTGTTGCTCCTGTAAGATGAAGGGGAAGGAGGCTGGTTGTTTGGATACCCGTTGCTTGAATTTTGCATCGCGATTCCTGTGTGACCCTACGGTATGCCCTGCTGGGAAGCAATGCGCGAATCTGCCGTTCCGTTCTCGAAAGATTCCAAAGGTGAAGCCGTTTTTCACAGCAGATCAGAGAGGATGGGGGCTGCGGGTGGAGGAGCCTCTGAAGAACGGGCGATTTGTGATTGAGTACGTCGGGGAGATAATTAACAGAGAGATCTTGGAAGAACGTCTCAGACAGGCGCAGAGGGAGAAGAATAACGAATACTATATGATGGACCTGACCAACGACTTGATCGTAGATGCCAAATTTAAAGGCAATTTCTCGCGATTTATCAATTCGAGTTGCGAGCCGAATTGTGCCACGCAGAAATGGATCGACCCCACCACCGGGCAGACCCATGTGGGCATTTTTGCCATTCAGGACATCGAGCAAGGCACGGAACTGACGTACAATTACTGCTTTGAGGATTATGGACTAACTGGGAAGAGTGGAAAGAGATCCTTCATGTGCCAATGTGGCACGAGCTCCTGCTGCATGTTGGAACCAATTGAACAGCAATTGATGAAGAAACTTGTTGGAAAGAGGTTGGAAGTGAGGTGGGATGATGGATGGTATCCTGGCGTGGTTGAATTATACGATTTCAAGAAGAAGCGGTTTAGAGTCCAGTATGACGATGGTGATTGCGAAGATTTGGTCCTGGGATTGCCATTGGATGAAGATGATGGCGTAGCATTTCGCCTCGTTGAGGATGAAGCAGCCTCTTGAAGATCTTGTGCGAAACCATGCCTTCGTAGCTATTTAGATTTCCTCTGAACAGTCTGTGCTCTGGGTTGAACACTCCAGACGATGCAGATCGAGGATCAAGAATCCAATTTACTGACCTAAACTTACATTATACAACACTACAACGTTGTGATTTTCGAGCCCTTCCGCGCTAACATGCACCAAGAAGCCTTGATACTGTTGTACTTTTACAATAAACAAAGAGATGAACATTTTGTTCGAGGTGACACTTCTATCGCGGTGCGTCTATTCTTCCAACGTGTACCATCGTCATACGTGTTGGACATTCCCATCCGGGAAATGGATGCGATCTATGTTTATATCGAACAAGCGTTTCTAGGCCATCATGGAACAAAAAAATTTGCACACTGCTTCGACTATGCGCTAACAACTATATAGGTAAACAAAGAAGACCAGTGTAAATTGTCAACAGTTTAATTGTTAAGAGCATCCACCTTCATCTTATTCTTCCTCGCTAGAGCCTTGTACAGAGCGGAAACCTTCTTCATGGCGGGTTTCTTCATGGAGGGAGCGTATACGGAAAGCAGAGCATCGGTCTTCGCCAATGCCTTTCTAACACCACCGGATAAAGTAGTAGACCTCCACATTTTATCGGGGTTGCGTGCAAATTGCGGCTTGTCATTCTTGAGGCTGATCACTGGGATATCGTCCTCATCGGTGGTGATATCCACAGCCTTTTTCCGGCAGATTCCACTATCGCTCAGCTTACGCGTGTGGTTGAGGGAGCCCTTCTCGATGGTAAACGAGCGCTTCGGGTAGTGTCGCACGATCATTTTGCTCGAGTATTTCTTAGTGACCTGCCATAGTAAAGCTTCCGACATTTTGACAGGGGCTGAATGCGATTGCGCGTGTACGATTCGGACCGGGTTGGATGAAGGACGGGAGGATCGTGTCGCCCGGATAACAAGTATGAAAACTTGAGTGGCACCGACATACTCCGCGCCGAACGGCGCCGCGTATCAGAGCAGAAAAATTCTCAAACTGATCTAGGGCTTTTAATTATTTTTCCAAAAATGGAAATATTTTCCAATGAAGTAGATCGCGAGCTCACACAACTGCGAAACAAATCGGCTGCGGCCACTTGCACAACATCGCAATCTCCATGTAGATCTCATACTCATCTGCAATCTCACCGCCCCACGTCCCAGTTCATTCCTTATCGCTCATCCATCCAACCACCGCGCCGATCCGTCTGAATTTCACTCTGTCGCAACCCAAAATGAACCCCGCGTTTGCGCCAAGCGCAGTAGGCGCCGCCAAGCCAAAACTGGCCACTTACGTCGGACTCTGCCCATCGCGATGTGCGCTTCCGGCGCGCGCGCCGCAGCCGTCCGCGGCACGCACGCCGCCGTCAGCAAAGATGTTTGATTGGAAGAAGCGTGCCGATGAGAATTACGCCGTACTTCCGGAGGAAGACGATGGAATTTTCAAGCTGGATAATCTGCGCCCGGCGCCCGGCAGCCACCATCGCAAGAAGCGAAAGGGGCGTGGTGACGCCGCTGGTCAGGGTGCCCGTTGCGGATTCGGTATGCGCGGTCAAAAGTCTCGTTCCGGCCGTCCGTCGCGTCCCGGCTTCGAGGGAGGCCAGACGCCGCTGTATCGACGTATTCCCAAGTTTGTCGGCAGGCCCATGGGACCTGGTCATACCAAGACGGAGTATTCTTTGATGAAGATCGAGTTTCTGAACGGATGTGAAGAGGGAGAGATTGTTACTTTTGAAGGGCTCAAGGCGAAGGGAATCATGACTAAGCAGAAGAGGAAGCTTGTCAAGGTCGTTGGAGGCGGGGAACTCTCTGTGAAGAATCTTACTGTCAAGGCACATGGATTTACAACGTCTGCTGTGGAGGCCATTGAAGGTGCTGGTGGTACTTGTGTGCTTGTTTCGCCGACTACCGGCCTGGATATATTGCAGGACGACGAGGAAGAGGTTGTCAATGATGGTGCAGTTGAGGAAGGCGAGGAGGAGGCTGATGCCTCTGAGTAAGCTGTGAGTTTGTCGATAAGGATATCAGCGATCGTGAATTGATGGATTCTTGTCTCTGAAGGCCGCCTTTCCTCGCAGTTGTTACCTGCTTTTTTTTAGAGCCTAGACTACAATTTGACAACTGAAACAACTATCTACTCGGCTTATCATGCTGAATTAAAAGCCATGTTTGAGTTTTTCCCATTCAAGAAAACGACACTATCTCAGCGATTCGCAACGGCACCATGCGTCACGAAACCAACGTAACATATTGCAAAATAGCGAATCACCTTTAACCTAATACCGATCAGAATACGTGCGCAGCTAGGCGCCTTGCGAATAAATAACCAAGTCAACATTTGAGATGACGAAGACGAACAAATAAAATCGCAACAGGAGCCTTCAAGCCGCTTCCATAACAGCCGGTTTTTCGCCAGCACCAACATGCACAGTTCCTGTCGGCATATCAGGCATATCCGATGGTACTTGGGGAATTTGATCCACAGCACCAATCCCCTCCTCACTAATGCCTTCCTCCATCTCCAATTCCTGCATCGCCTCTTCAAAGGTTTCATCTGACATGAGGTCAGCATCCATACCCATCAGGTCACCCACCTCCTTTGTATACGCAATCGCTTGATTATGATCCTCCATAACGTTACGCACACGATCCACACTCATTCCCTTTTGCAAATCCTCTATAGCGGCGGTACCTCTCTCAATACTCTGCACCATCTTTCGATTATCCTCAGCCTGATCCATGGTCGCAATCAAGTCCTGCACGGTGTTGACAAGCATCTCGGAGCGCTCAATTTTCTGTCGCACACTTTGTCGCTTATGCATGAGCACTCTAGCCGAGGCGTCATTCCCCTGACGTCGCATCTGCACGGCGAGTCGCCCCTCCTCTTTGAGCACGGCCTCTGAGCGCATGATGGCGCGTGAGAGTTCATCACGCAAATTGCGCAATTTCAACATTGCACGGTCCTTTTCCGACACGGTGACCGAGGCGCGTTGCACATCGAGCGTCTTCTCGGCCGCCGGCACCACTGTCGACGTCTGCGCTGGAGCCGGGGCCGGCGTCGGTACCGGTACCGGCGCTTGCTTCGCGGTTGTTGCGGCAGGCACGGCCGGTTTGGACTCGAAACAGCCCATGGTTTGTAGGAGCGCTTTGGTGAGATAGCCGGCGGTGAAGGCGAGCGCGAGACTCACAGGTTGCATGATATCTGTTTCATCGCTGATGCCGCGTGCGGCATTGACGCACTGCTGTGATGGTCGAGTGGTGATTGTTGTGCATTACAGAAATGGGAATTGTTTACAGTTTGCCCATTTAGGTCTATGTTGCGGTATTATAATATGGAAGGATAAACGTCATGTATGAAATTTAGATACAGAGGTTGACTCGAGATGTACAGTAATATAATTATTGTTTTATGACAAGTCGATATTTCTACCAAGTATAGGTCGAGTCTACAACATATTATCTCGCATCCTTCCACCTCGAACATTCATCACCGTTCATCCATCCGTTCATAAGCAACCCGCAACGCGACCATCCAGCCATCATGCAACTGCACATCACTGCCCGCAATGTTGCGTCAAGTTCAAGCGCTGCGTCTCACGCGTCGATTCGGCGTCCCCAATCGCACGCACTCCATAGCTTCGTCGAAACCATCCCAACACCTCTGGAAACCGACAGCCCGATCGCCGTCCAACATTCTACCAGTACCAGGCGGTAACTCCATCTCCACGCGCACACAATCTCTCGCCCAAATCCTCACTAAATGGCGCTCCGTTCCGCGCGTCCCCAACGCCGTCTGGTCCCCATTAGACGTGCAGCCGCTGTCATCCAGCACCACATTTGTCGGTATCGGACAACAGACGAATTGGCCGGCATTATTGTCCGCTATGGACGCCAATGTATTCCAAACGCACCCGCAACAACCACCGACTATCGTCACCGTCCGAGATGTGTTTGACCGATGCGAAGCGCGCGCCGTACTATCCGACTATTTCGCCGTGGTCGCCGACGATGTCGTGGCGCTTCTTTCAGACGTTGTACGCTCTTCCCCCATCACGCGTCGTTTCGTCAACGTATACGCATATAACAGCGCGCACAACGCATACACACTCGTCAGAAACGACCTCGATCTCATCCAATATTTACATACATCCGGCCTCCGCGTTGTACCCGTTTCCACAAAAGCCGACCTGGATGCGCTCCGCACCGCACATCGTCCAATTCCCGTGCAACAATCAACAAACCACGTGCTGGCATGCGCGCCGACAGCATTCTCGTACAACGCCGCGGCGGCAGCCGACAATCATTTCATGCCCGTTACAGCGCAGCCGGCACTATCGTCACTACGACGCGCCGTTCTGTCCGAGTTTGCGCAATTGCACGACGTGCTAACGCGTCGCGACGGCGCCGGCGCGCAGGTGCACTTGTTCACGCATGAAGATTGGCACAACACGCCGGACGCATGTTTCCCGAACAACACGTTTTCAACGCACACCAATCTAGAAACCGGCTCCGATTGCGTGCTCGTTCTGTACCCCATGAAGGCGGCCACGCGACGCAAGGAGCGTCGTCTGGTGCAGCGTCTTTTGTCGCGCGGTCGCTACTCGCAGGTGCTGGATTTCACGCACCAAGAGCTGGCTGAGCAGCCGGCCTTTCTCGAAGGCACCGGCTCGCTCGTGCTCGACCGTCTGCATCGCGTCGCGTATGTCGCGCAGTCGGCACGCTCCGACCTGCGACTGGCGCGCGCGTGGGCCGATGCTATGAACTATTCGCTCGTACCGTTTTCGGCGGTCGATGCGCAGCAACGCCCTATATATCATACCAACGTCATGATGTGCGTCGGCACGCGGTTGGCAGTTGTGTGCACCGAGTGCATTGTGGACGCAAGGGAGCACGCGGCCGTTTTGGACGCGTTGAAGAGTACGCGGCGAGTTGTGGTGGAGATTAGTTTCAATCAAGTGGAGAGTTTTTGTGGTAATGTGCTGGAATTGGAAGACTTCTATGGCGATCAGATTTTGGTCATGTCGAGCGGTGCGTACCGTGCGTTTGATGACACGCAACGTGCACTCATGTTGACCGCGGTCGAGAGACTTGTGCATGCTGACATTCCGACAATTGAAAGAGTCGGTGGAGGAGGCGTGAGGTGTACAATTGCCGAGTTATATTGAGTGTATGTGAGCTGACTCTTTCGCTGACACCGCAAGAGTAGTCAGTTAAGTGTTTGTCAGAATGGTAACCTGTTGTACTTCATTGTCATCTCTATAATCCCGAAGTATTCTGCTTGGTTTCGTCCAATAGCAACCGAGAATGCGTCATAAATCTTCGAACATGGTTGAACCCATTATGTTAGACTGTACACAAATCCAGCCTTAATAAAGACGGCATCACTGGTTGACATACAAATAGGCTGGGACAGCATCAAGCGATGGTTGTCTGCCATGAAACATGGGCTCATTCACCATTCCTCTATCCAGCGCCATCGTGAACACCGTTCTAGCAGTCGTTCTCGAACTATTCATCCTTCTCGCACTCAACGTATACACTGAATTCATCAATGCCTCAGCACGCCGCAAATTGTTCAAAAGAAAGCCTGTCATGGTGTACAACATCGCCAGACGCTACGGCTTCATCTCCTCCAACGTATTGATCATCATGCTCTGCGTAGGAATTGAGCTTGGTTTCGACGGTCAGATCAGTGGCAAGATAACCGATGCGCCTTTATTACCAGTGCGCAGTGCATCGCTTGCGCAAGTTTCCGATTGGACCGTCGCGCAGCAACTAGATCGCCACCCTGAAATGCTATCGCTTTCTCAATTTCAACCGTCTCCCGCGCGAGAAAATTGCTTTTCCGCAGGTTCCTCCGCCGAACCGACACGCTTTCACCTGTACGGAGAAGACGGATGTTACAACCGAGAATTGAAGTCTTTCACCAGTCTCGAATCGCTGCATATCACACTCAACGCGCAGTACTTTCACTTGGATATTGCAAAACCACTTCAAGACGTGTTATCGCAAGATTTCGGTCTTGTAACATTCGCAGACACCTCTGATCAGCCCCGCCAAGTGCGCCAGCTTTCCGCGACGTTCAAAGTCTCCGCGCGTTTTTGCCCCTTTGTCAAATCGGAAGCGGTTTCGGTAGACACTTCAGTTGCAACGTTGCAAAGTGAAGGTCTGATGACAGTTTCCGTGTTGGAACATTGGGATTACACCGCTGCTGATCAAAAGCGAAACGTAGACCGCATATCGATCGTGTTAGAACTGCCTGTAGGCGTCTTTTTCAACGTGGTCCAATTCGGGGACTTGTTCCAACCAACTCGGACGACGACAGACACTGCTAATCTAATCGCAGTCGACCAAATCGTATCCGTCCCTCTCTTCCGAATCACAACCTACTCGATCCGACCCAGGGATGTGCAAAATGCCGACAAGAATTCAACACTGTTCTTCGACGATCAGAAGCTCACAGCGCACAAGGTCTACTACGCGTTGTCCAGATTACATTTCGCGGTTGACACAGGCCTTGTCGAGTCATCCTCCTTCAATCTCAACGTTGCAGCGCAGATAGACGAACATCAATCCGACCAACCGAATCAAGTTATCTCGCTTCGATTGCTGGTACCAGATCGGAACTTTACTGTTGTCAGCTCCATGTCGCTGATTCTATTTGGCGTCGTGGTAGCAGTTCTCCTTCTTCTCAAGATTCACTTTCTGTTGAAAAGATTGAAGGCGGATTTCATTGTGCGATTGTTCGATCCGCGATTCGTAGCATCTGTACGCGTCGCGGATAGCGAGGTGGCGGATGAATACTGCTCTCCACAATACGGGGTGTACATGGAGCTGAAGGAGAACCTGGGGTATGTATTAAACCTGGAGAGGAAAGGGCCTGAAGTTCCGGATTACCTGCGGAGCACCATCATTGAATCCGATTGCAAAGGCGCGATGGAAAGTTACTCGGATTTCAGCACCGAGGACACGGATGCTAGCGAAAAGGATGACTGGACTTGAACGTGGGAATTGCGCAGCACGGTTGGACATTTTCGGATGGTCTGTATGCATTCGCATGGATGCATGGTATACTTTTTGGCATGATTGAAGGCGTGCATTGGGGTGAGAAAAGCTGCGCAAGGAATTTGGTGACGCATTAACTTTTCTCACCGATGGACTGCTCGTAGGGGGTACCCTTACGAAGGGTAGTAGGGCGGAAAGTTGTGGTACTGGCCGCTTCGTGTATCGTAGCAATGTAGATATATATTAAATTAGTCGCAGTAAGGCTGACGACAAAGTAGTTTACTCCTAATTTAGTCACGGTTGTAAATTTTATTCCGATTCAACACGTCGAATACGTGTCTGAGACTGCGAAACGTGATTCCGTCCCCCAATCACGTGCATCTGAGCGCTTGATGCTTGCATCCTTCCGCGAGACTAATTTAATTTTCATTCCTCACATTTTCAGATCGGCAATGCGTGGCCATCAACTTGGGAATACAGTCTAGTGTAAAATGAGTCTGGGAAGTGTACGGGATATGTTCTTTCTCGCTAAGCACAGACAATTGAGACTGTGCCACAGAGCCGGGACGGCTTATTATGTCAAGGCAGATCACCAAACGCAAACTGTGCGGTTGAAGATACAGATATTTCCACGTCTTGCACGATTACGACCACCCATAAATAAAAGTCGCAGTACGTTAATCGCATGTAGGAAAACAGCGTCAGCGGTCGTCGGCGGAAGTATGATTGCGTCAGCTTTACACAAAATTGGGTCGTCGGTAAATTTGGGGCCGTTTCACAACGCGCATTGTGATGACGATGACAAGACGAGAAAAATAATCAGTGGATGGAGACATCTCCGCGTGGAATGCCGCCATTCAACGCATTGTTGATGAGCACAAGGCTTGATAACGCACAATGCTTGATCAATGATGGCGGAAGCGCAGTGCACAGGCAATGACATATGGCGTCGTGGGTTGCACGCGCCATCGCCTTCGCTGTAATAAGTTGACTGTTGTCGATGTGCATCCTCCTCTCGATCGAGTGCCGCTCACCGAATCCGGTCAGGCGTATGCTTGGATCCGCCTTGGCAGATTCGTTTGTGTCATGCCACGTGACAACATGCACACGTGATGGATGATGATTTGTTCGCTCGTGGCTTACGCGTTATGCTGTCCATTCATCTCGTTTTCGCGCGGAATCAATTTCATCAAGGGTACCTCTCGTACTCGGCCTTCGTTCATTATGAACTACAGCGTGTCACTTTTTCTGATAATTTAATTTTAGAAGCCGTACCAATCTTTCTGACAATCATTCCAATTCTTCAAGCTTCAAAACTGGACCGCTCTCACGCTCCACCACCAACCTAACCTCATACCCGCTTTCGCATCTTGCCCGTCTCTTTCGGCGCGGAATTCTCAATTTTGCTATATACGCAATGTCGAACATATATATCGAAAACGGCTCTTTCCGCCGCATATACATTGAATATCCTTTCAACACTACCAAACTCAATACAGCACCCACCAGTCCAATTAGCGCAAATAAACTGACTCTTGTATCAGGGTTGTTTGACACTTGAACCCCAATTGGCGGCGCATCATATTCAACATTACCCCCTCGTGCGTCCAATATGCTTAATAGATTCAGACTGAAGTCAAAAGCTTTCACAGGTGTATCCTTCATACCGAAATGCAACCGCGACACAGCATAGTATGCTTTCTTCTGTGCCACGGCATAAACATCTTCCATAGCTTGAAAATCCACTTCCCTCGGCGAGGATCGCCAAGGTCGCATAGAAGATGTCGTCATATCGAACATACCAAGCGTAAACTCCTTACGAACCGGTATCAAACTCGAACTGTTTTCAGCGACCGTAGCGCGGAATATATCTGTAAATGGCAAGATTTGAAAACTAAGAGAAAATAGATTGTTAGGTATAATCATTGCAATTGTATCCATACCCGTTCCTCTTTTCTCCGTGTAGTTCCAATTCTTGATCACACAAAATGTCACGATCTTTGAATAATACCGAGGCTGATAAGAGTGACGGTCAAGAAATGAAGCATTAAATGATACAGAAAGCTGCTCCAACCTCTCAGAATCTCCATCTTCTCCTGGAAAGCTCAAAACACCATACTCTCTGGAGAATTGACCGCTCGGAGAAGGCTGAATTTGAAATGTCCTCTCCCTCGCTCCCAGTCTTATCCGTGCGAAGGTGAATTGTTCCCTCACCTGTAGCATGGGAACTCTATTCACATGAGAATAATAGCATCCTTCCCTTCCATACAGCCCAAAGTGGATGTATCTCTCAATGAGTACTGAATCATCCCTGACTTCTTCCAGATCATAGCACGAAATTCTCTGCGGGGAAGGTTGAAAGTCGGAAATTGTCATTTTGGATGGATGGTTATCCCATTCTTCGTCAACAACCCAATCGTTTCCGGAATAAAGTAGCCCGCTTCTCATCAGATACAAGGGCATCGACAAGTTTCTGAAAGATCGACCCTCAAAACCCAGCTGGATTGTAATACACGTCGTTAACAGCAGGGTATTGAACAAGACAAAAGTGACCGTCCTCCCCGCATAGACAGGCACAGATTTCCTGGCGAGCAGCTGTTTTCGAAATGATGCATTAGTGTACTCTTGATAGATGTGATGGCCAAAAAACATTACAGCTACTTCCAGAATGATGATTAGAACGGCATTAAGGAGAGAGCTCGGAATTGGTGCAGTGAGCTCAGCCATTTTTGATGGGCAGTTTGCTCAAGTGCCAGAAATGATTGCGGGTAATCTGTTGAGAGTCGTATGTTACTTCACGTTCCGGTTGCCGGGATGGAACGTATTATGCACATTATTGCAGAGGTAAGATGGCTATGATGGATAGGTATACATTTTCTAATTCTGCGGTGGTTCGGAACACGAGTTTTTTCTTCGTCATTTGCATGAGTGACACCTTTCTGTGCTGCTTACAGACGACGAAATTCAGCAAAAGTGATGAGCTTACATACATTCAGAGTGAATAATGACTCTTAGCTTTCATTTAGCTCTACGCTAGAAATGACAAATCCTTTTTGGACATGGACAGACGGACCCGAGAGAGCTGACTTGTCGAGCGTGAGAATGAGTTGCCTGCGTCGTACGGGGGAGTGTGTGACAGCATATCTACTGCCATCATACCTGCTGCCGACGTCACACCAGCATTATCGTCAAGTTGGGTTTAAGAAAGTGCATCAGCCGATGTTCATACAGCGCTATGCTACGTGTCGGAGGGGGATACGTCTGATGGTCCTTGACATCGAGAGCACATAAAAACTAGAATTTTTCAACAGATGTGCACAAGTTTGTACACGACGTGATCAGATAGCAGACGGGCAGAAAAGGGGCGGTTGGATTGTTTACAGCCGTTAGACGAACGAGAATGGCGCCGCAATGAGCCATTCATCTGAATTGCGTAACACACGCAAGTCAAACTTGGGCATTATGTCGCCGAGTAATATGCGCAGCAGCGAGACTCGGGACCAGCTCGAAGGCGTCAACACGTCCTAGTCATCTCCAGCGGAATAGCTGGCTTCGATAGCATCATGAACGGGTATCACGAGCGGTCTACAACAGCTGCAAGGCAATTTATAGCAATTGTAAGAAATCAATAGTGAGTCGTCCACTCTGTCCTCTCTCTCGCGCCGAATCATTCCGCGTCGGTTGCATCGATCGTCTCGTAAGAGCGAACATGCCATCCGTCTCTTCCACCGGACTCCTATCCCGTATTAATAGCATCCCATGACGAGGCGCTTGCTCTAGTCCTGCGAGGAAAATTGAGGGCCGCAAAATTCAGCCAAAACCCCCGATTGTGAGCTCCTGAGACTGACCACAGGTGGCGTGTGCCTCATTGGATTTCAACTTGTAGTTTCAAAATTCGATTCAGGAAGACGATTCTACAAGGAGAAAGGAACCAGCACGTCAATTTGCGCCAACGTCGAAAAGGCGTGAATCGACGCATTGCTCGTGGTGGCACGGACTTTGCATGGTCTACAAGTGCGGAGATCCAGTCCTCGAGGCTGGGAAAGGCTGACGTATGGCGAACTGTATCGTAAGTAGCATCGATTCAAATGGATGGTGCATGGAGGGACGTGCATCTACCTCGGAGAGCTCGACGCATTTTGCGCTGCCTCGGTTGTTTTCATCGACATTGAAAACGATCACAATATCCACCAGACGGCGCTGATGGGCGAACTAGTGGTGCCCGGCTCATCGGCGCGTCTGGTGCTGTCACGAGAGGACGTCTCGACATATGGAAACGATGCACGGTTCGGGCAAGTCTCGCTCGAGTGGGCAATATCGGCTGCCCGGGAAGCGCGCACACGTGGTAATTTTTGATTGGTAGATCGTCAAATGTATGATATGTTCCATCCATGCTCTGGGCTTTCAAACTAAATTTAGGTTGTATGCTGTGACACAGACGTAAGTTTCCCTGACGTCTTTATTGTTAGACTATAAAGAATGTTGTGCCTGCGCAGACACTAGAGTTGGCATGTCGCCTGGTTATATGGATATCCCAACGGAGCGGAGCCGATTGGCCAGGGAGGAGATGAGGGATATGAATATCCCAACACGCCCCCGCTCCCTGGGCAAGCGGTGAAGCGGTAGGAGGCGTAGTAGCCTGAGGCGTTGGAGCCTGTCTTGAATAGATAAGAGTCTTGTTGTTGACTTGTCGTAGCGGGATTTGTCGTCGCTGTGATGTGATTGGCGGTAGTTGCGTCGCCGTGTTGAATAAATTATGATGCAGCGGTGCTTGTGAGAATCGAACTCACGCAGTCCGGTTAGCGATAACGGCCCATAACCTGTTAGACTATAAAGAATGTTGTGCCTGCGCAAACACTAGAGTTGGCATGTCGCCTGGTTATATGAATATCCCAACATTTATTGAATCGTTGAAGCACCAGTTCGTTGCTGAGTGAAATGGGTAAAATTCTTGCCCATCACGTTTTCGTGTCTGGACGCACGTTATCCGTTTATTTCGTCTCCGCCCAGCCACACAAATCATTCTATTTCATCTACATGATATCTCATGGATGCAATCCTCGTTGTTAGGATATCCATATAGTAGGTACAGCATTCTTCAATGTCTAAAAATATTTGTTCACTCGCCCATCCAATGTGTAGCATAACTCATTTATGGAAAACTATACATCAAATTGATGATATCGGAACACTTTCGGTCTCCTCTACCTAGAAATCTTCTTCTTTAAAACCCTTCCCTTCGTCTTGCCCAAGCCTCAGAACAGGGCCGTTCTCACGCTCCATCTTCAACTTGATATTGTATGCGCTTTTCGACGATCCATGTCCCTTCCGACGAGGAATTCTTAATTTTGCTATGTACGAAATGCTGAACATGTGCACGGAAAATGGAGCTCTTCGACGCAGGTACTCCACGTAACCTTTCAGAAATACCAACGCTAGAATTGTAATTGACAGTCCAACCAATGCAAACACATTAACTCTTGTATCCGCGTCGTTTGAAACATGGACGCGAACCATTGCCAGGTCATCCTTAGAACTGACTCCTCGTGCGTCCAATATACTCACCAGAGCTGTACTAAAGTCATATGCACTCCGTGGTATATCCTTCAAGCCGAAGTGCATCCGAGACAAAGCGTAGTACATCTTCCGCTGTGTCATTTCCCATGAGTCCTTTTCGTGTGTAACATCATGTTTGCTCTGTAAGGAAGGATGAATTTTCAGAGAAGATGTCATTATGTCGAAGAGCGGAAGCGTAAATTCCTCTCTAACGAGTTTCAGGCTGGAGCTATTTTGGGCAACAGTTGGAAGGAATATGTCTGTGAATGGGAATACTTGAAAACTAATAGAAATCTGACCATTAAGTAGAACCATTACAATCGTATCCATACCCGTTCGCTCTTCTTTTTTCTCGTAGTTCCAGTTCTTTATCACAGAAAATATGACTTTCCTTTCTTCCAGTTCAGGCCGTCTGCTCTGAGGGTCACGAAAATCAGCTAGGAAGGTAACAGAAAGTTGCTCCAAGTCCTCAGAATCCGTATTTTCGCCTCGAAAAGTCAAAACACCATATTCTCTGGAGAATTGGTTCTGCCGAGGATGCAGGATTCGGAATGTTTCGTTTTGCGGTGCCGGTTTCATTTTCAACCAGGTAAATTGCTCTGAAACATGCCACGTGGAAAATTTGTTCACGTGGGAAAAATAGCATCCTTCCTTCCCATACATTCCATAGCGAATACATCCTTTATCAGAATCAAAACACGCTGTTCTTTGTGCCGTAGGCGGAAAGCTGGAGAGAGAAATTTCAGACGGATGGATATCCCATTTTTGATCGACAATCCAGTCGTTTTCTTCTGCTAGAAGCACGCTTTTTGTCGGATGCAAAGATATTTGCCCTTCACGCAAAGACTGCCCTTCGAACCCAAGTTCAATTCCTATACATATCACAAGAAGTAGAATACTGGACATGATGGAGCTGAATTTTCTCCCTCCATAGACAGGCACGGATTGTTTGGCGAGAAGCTGTCTTCGAAATGAGGCATTGGTGTATTCTCGATAAACGTGATGGCCGAACATCATCACAAATAATTCCAGGACGACAATAAGAACAGAGTTGAGGAAATAGCTCGGAAGTGGCACGGCCAGCTGAGCCATTTTAACAGACAGTTTCCATGAGAGTGCTAGAGATGATCGTCTGCAATCTATTTAACTTGAAATGTTTCCATGGCTTTCCTTGGCCAGAAGCAAATATGCATATCATCAGCGAAGAGTGTAGAATAGTTGAGCTTTCATTGTTGAATTGGGTGCATGAGGATATCTGACTTTTACAACATGACTTTCCCATGGAAGAAGAAGCGATTATGAGACGGAGAGCGCATACAGAAGAAGAGTTACAAAGTAACTTACCGCCAATAAGTGTCACTTACGAAAGGTGGGTTTACAGAAAACGAGGAGGATCGCAACGTCTCGTCGATTGGTCAACTGTCAAATGAAGCCGCTGAGAAGCATACCTGTCACATTATGCTTTGGACAGATACCATTGGTCGGGCTTGACCGAACATCAAGTGTTTATGACGCGCAACTCATCCTCTTCAGACTGTAATGTATGAGCTGTAAGTTTGTGCTCTTACAGTACATCTCATATACCAAACTAGATTCGAGTTGAATTTAATTGAGGCTCAATCAATAAACAGATCAACATGTTCACTATGCAGATGAAGCATTGGATGGAGACAGTCCACAAGTCAAGTTAGCAACGTTCTCGTAACACAGGTACTATTCCCCACACTACCAGGTCCCCTGCGTACCATGACACTTCTTCCTTCAGGAGAATATTCCAACAGGTGTGCCATGAAACGGCAAACGCAAAGTTGATCCCATCGATTCTGTTTGACATGATGATCAAAGTTTTTCAAACCGAGTCAGCATGGTTGCAGCAGCTGTCGTAATTTAATTCTGCGACACAAGTTTGCTCGAATGTTCGACGCATACAAACTGGAAATGATCGTGTGACTAACATCGTGAATACATAATCACCCTGAATGATCTTGCGGTGTGATTTTGTAAAGTGCATTTCAGAGGAGATTATCGTCAAGCTTTTCTCGCCCAGATTTGCAGAATTAGTTTGATTTGGGTTGGGAATGGTTGATTCATAGCCTTTAATCACCGCCATGCTTACGATGCGAAAGTTTGTTGTGACATGAAGTGACAAGCATGAAATGTCAAACTCGCAATAACTCTTCAACTAAATTGAAACACAAATCCCACCACACCGGCAGTTCTCAATCTCAAGGAACCAGGTTCCAACAAAATGGCTTTCTAGTTAACGTTTATACATGATCAGCTATGATACCACTTACAGAAACAAAATTAAGACTCGGTGTCGTTCTGCTCATCCCCCCTCCCCCCATTCTTTTATCTTTTCACCGGTGAACCGAATCAGATAAATGAATTTTCTCTTTCCGTTCTTTCAGCATTATGAGGCCCTTTTCTGTATCATACTCCAGGTACACTTGGCTTCCATCCTCCAAACCTTCATCTGCGATATCGTTCGCATCAAAATGAATAGAACCAACGAAGCGAGGGTCGAACATGCGCAAACTGAGAACAGCATTCTTACTATGAATAAAAAGAATGAATCGCAGGGTGAGTAGAACTATAACCGCCAAGATAAAACATATCGGTGCAAAAGGTTGGATTACTGTAAAGTTCTTGTCCGGTACTTCTAATCGAACTCGGTATGGTACCGTCTTTTCCGATCTTCGCTTGCCAAGTTGTTCAACTAGTTTCGGTCCGATTTCAGACGATCTCCTGTTGTAAGGGGAGATATCGAAATGGACTTGAGAAAGTGCAAAATATGTTTTGTACGCTGTTACCTCTGCGTCGTCCAGAATCAGCTTCCCTCTATCCTTGTCAGGTGATTCTTCTTTTCGCATAGAATATGTAACTGCCTCGAAGAACGGAAGTCTCGTTCTTCTCAAACGAGGTATGAGACTCGTAGGGCCCTCCGCTTCGTCCGTGCGAAATATATCTGTCAATCCGATGATTTGAAAGAACACAGATCCTGACATTTGTAGAATGACGACTTGTGAGTTGAGCATATCAGCTCCTCTGGATTCAGAGTATTTGAATTCATTCAGCACAGAAAACGTAGCCAGTCCGGAGCAATTCAATACCTGTTCTGAACCTTCCAATAGTTCGTATTCAGCTGAAACATTATATGATGCAGAAAGTTGTTCAAATGTGCTGATGGCTCCATCTGATATGTTCCAGGATCCAAACGCATGGGAAAAATTTGTTCCCAATGGTCCCTTAAACTCAATATCAATAAACCTTGTCCGCTCCGAGATTCGGACAAAGTCTAGACTCGTGTAGGACGAAAAATCATTGAAACATTGGTTGTCATTATACAAATGGTACCGGGTATATCCATCAGATTCCTGTGACGAACATTGCGTTATGTTACTCAGGGTGGATACCACGGACCGCGAGGAATTGAATGGGTTGAAAGCTTTGGTTTCATGAACCACCCAGTCCTCTTTCTTCGACAACTCCACACTCGGGAATAGTTCTAGCTCCTCATAATCGGTTTTACTATTCACTTGTCCATCTATCCCCAGTTCGATCCCGACACATAGCATCACAAAAAGAAGATATGTCAATATGGAAAATATCGTTCGACTTCTTCGATAC
Source organism: Asparagopsis taxiformis (assembly GCA_030407315.1). Taxonomy (NCBI): domain Eukaryota; phylum Rhodophyta; class Florideophyceae; order Bonnemaisoniales; family Bonnemaisoniaceae; genus Asparagopsis; species Asparagopsis taxiformis. The sequence goes on from JALQPE010000301.1 coordinate 44,446, forward strand.
ACACGAACCCTTTTTCCCCTGTGAAGCTGACGGGAACAATATGCCGATACGAAACTTTGGTAGACATCCTGACCTAGGAGCACGATGAAAAGCTCCAAAGCGATTGCGAGTATGGAGTTTACGATGCGACTTGATAGGGTGATAGTCAGGAGTTTCATGCGTAACGGGATTTCTGAGGAAGCTTGTATATGGTCTAGGAAGAAAAGACGAGGTACGGATTCCCTGAGCTGAACCTAGCATGATGTATAGGTCTATCCGATACTATGAATGATTACATTTTGTAGAGCTTCAGATCTCTGATGGTCGATGAAGAACTGATATCGTAAGGCTGAGCTGCTCCTCTTTAGATGAAAAATCATAGTCACCATGAGAAGAGGATTGTATGTTTCTATTGCCATTGTCAATATGAATGTATATAATAACTAGAAGAAATAGTAGAATCAGTCTCGTCACTGCAACCACTGTTGACAAGGCACTGGTATCTAGGCACGTCATCGCTAATAGCTGACATGAAAATGTTGAGAGCAGTGGCACAGTTTGAAACCATATGTGCCCCTTTCCTTTGAGGACAGAGATGCTGCAGATGGAAACTGTAATAAGCAGTAAGGGGATTTCACTATACGCCAAGTCGGAGAGAAAGATGACAAGGATATCCAACAAGAACCAGAAGAGAATAAACTTGACTACTTATGTTAAGTGCTACCACGTAGCACATTTGAAAGAGTATTAAAACTTATTGATGAACTTGGAACGAACGAAAAATAGCAGGGGTTATGACAGGAACAGCTGAAAACCGTTGGGAACCTTTCCAACGCATGCGTGTTTTAAAAATGAGACGAATAATTGATTGGGCTTCTTTATAAAATAAAATATTAGAAAAAACTCAATTAAAACCCCTCAAAAAAGCTATATAATAACACACTGCATACGTGAGCTTCAAATTATAACCACCTGTGCACAATCAGAGTCTTAATCTCCGTTCCAAGTCTGCAATTGCTTGTCTACTATATCGCATACACTGTTACGCTTTTGTTTGCATGGTGTAAATATTCGTCTTCGTTCATTGCCAATGCTGCACAGGAAGAAACGATGCCAGACTAATGTCATGTCCTTGCATATTTTTCAACGTGCTCCAACATATATCATCTGGATTGCTAGGACTGTTGAAGTTGCTTGGACACAAAAATCCACAAGCCGAATTGTCTTGACTCTGCCATGCTACTTGAAACACATCATATATGATTCCGCAGGGTAGGAAATTCAAGCGTTTTCCAGTGCGAATACCTGTGAAGTACCATTGATCAAGTTGATTACACGTGCATGACGATTCCGTTTGTCCCTTCGCCCATCAGTCCTATCACATGGCTTGAGAAAAGCCAATGTTGTAATATGCGCCCACAGAAATCAACCTATAAATATATGACAAGAGACGAAAACCGATTATCATGTTCTGTCGAATGGTAGCGCTAGATATAATTTCGACGTTGTGAACTGAAAAGTTACAACACTTGCGCAGCTCTCTTTGCTGAGAAGTTCCAGAAATGGACATGGCGTGTAGTCTGGTTGTCAAAACATTCGAGTTTGGTCACGCAATGCTACCAAGGTGAATGTATCAAGGTGTCAAATTTATATGTTAATTCAACAATATCCCTTTATCCCGATCCGGATAGCTCAATTAGCTGCAGCAACTCCAAATCTTTGATTTTTTTTTGATGGAGTTCCTTCAGCCTCAGTTTCGATATTTTCTTCCTCTGGTCTTTTCCAACTTTCATTCTTTCTCAGATGAACTAAATTGGGAATACATGGATCCTCTTCCCGTTCTTTCCGCAAGACAAGACCACGTTCTCCATCGTATCCCAAAAATATTTGTCTTTGATCCACAGTATCTTCATCTGTGGAACGCTGCTCGTCGAACCTGAGAGTAGCAATAAAGCGGGGATCGAACATGCGCAAATTGACATTCGCATTTCTGTTATGAAAATACAGCACCAGTCGCGCCGTTAGCAGAATGAGTATAGCTACACCAAAACATATTGGTGCAAAAGGTTGGATTACTGTAAAGTTCTTGTCCGGTACCTCTAGTCGAACTCGGTATGGTACCGTCTTTTCCGAGCTTCGCTTGTCAAGTTGTTCAACCAGTTTCGGTCCGATTTCAGACGATCTCCTGTTGTCAGGGGAGATATCGAAATGGATCTTAGAAAGTGCAAAATATATTTTGTGCGCTGTTACCTCTGCGTCGTCCAGAACAAGCTTCCATCTCTCCTCCCCAGATGATTCTTCTTTTCGCACAGAATATGTAACTGCCTCGAAGAACGGAAGTCTCGTTTTTTTCAACCGAGGTCTGAGACTCGTAGGGCCCTCCGCTTCGATCGGTTGAAATATATCGGTGAATCTAATGATTTGGAAGAATACAGATCCAGACATTTGCAGAATGACGACTTGTGAGTTGAGCAAATCATCTCCTCTGGATTCAGAGTATTTGAATTCATTCAGCACAGAAAACGTAGCCAGTCCGGAGCAATTCAATACCTGTTCTGAACCTTCCAATAGTTCGTATTCAGCTGAAACATTATATGATGCAGAAAGTTGTTCAAATGTGCTGATGACTCCATCTGATATGTTCCAGGATCCAAACGCATTGGAAAACACTTTTCCCAGTGCTTCCCTAAACTCAATATCCATAAACCTTGTCCGCTCCGAGATTCGAACAAAGTCCAAACTCGTGTAGGACGACAGCTCATTGTAACATTGGTTGCCACTGTACAAATGGTACCGGATGTATCCATCAGATTCCCGTGACACGCACTCTTTTCTCTTCTGGGGGGCGAGAGATTTATCGATATTATTTTTCAATGGTTGTAAAGGTTCCATTCCATGAACCACCCAGTCCTCTTTCTTCGACAACTCCACACTCGGGAATAGTTCTAGCTCCTCATAATCGGTTTTACTATTCACTTGTCCATCTATCCCCAGTTCGATCCCGACACATAGCATCACAAAAAGAAGATATGTCAATATGGAAAATATCGTTCGGCTTCTTCGATACACACGAACCCTTTTTCCCCTGTGAAGCTGACGGGAACAATATGCCGATACGAGACTTTGGTAGACATCCTGACCTAGGAGCACGATGAAAAGCTCCAAAGCGATTGCGAGTATGGAGTTTACGATGCGACTTGATAGGGTGATAGTCAGGAGTTTCATGTGCAAAGAGATGTTACAAATAGCTTATTCATGGTCTGTGAGGAGGAACACGATGGGATACAGAATCTCTGACTTTCGCCCATCGAGAAGTTTCAGTTCTCCTTGCCCTATAGAAGTAATAACAAGAACTGCCACGAGAGTAAAATCATTCCTGTGGTCGAGGGAGAATTGATATAGTAAGGCTGTGTTGCTTCTGACCTGTATTTAATCGTTTTTCCTATTTAGGGGGGGGGGGGCTAGAGCGTCTCTAATGTCACCATGATGAAGTGTTTATGAGATTGTTAGTCTTGAATGTTGATGGAAACTGTTGGCTTGCCACCGCGGAGCAGATTTTGATATACTGCCCCCTGTTGATTGTCTCGGAGAGCATTGATTGAATTTCATTGTAGGTACCGTCAGATACAACAAGGACGCGGCGAACCTGTGTCGATCATTGGTCTGTTCAACTGAGCGTACGGATGATACTCGGCATGATGCAGCAATGACGGTAACAATAAAGAGCTTTTGAGTAAAAAATTACAATTTGAAGACAATATCTCGTCCTAGGCATTTATTCCGAATTGAACAAGCCTGTCACCTTACTACTTTGTAAAACCTCACGATACAGTTGTTCTTTCATGCCTTTCGGTTATGCAGGTGTGATGACACATCTCGGAACAAAATAAATACCGTGGCTTATGGAAGTTAAAGGCACTAGTTCAATGAGTAGTGTTGTAAAAACTGAATGTAAAATTGTCGATGCAGAGCATGATTGCGTAATATAGTCTCGTCTTCAAGTTCTGTTCAGGAAGCGGCGTATGCTGAGCTCAGCACGTATGCGAGGAAAAATTCGCAGACGAACATTGGATGATTGTATGGCACAGAAAGAGACGATTGATTGAGTCGAAATTGAAAGTCCTTACGAACGAGCTAAAAATTGGGTTCTCAAGAAGCCTTAAAGGGATTGTGTAATGCTGTTAGCCCGGTTTTTCTTTCAAGGCCTTGTCGGCATTTACAACAGACAAGCTATACAGCGAACAACCACAGTACAGTCGACCATTGGATAGTAACCTACTAAACTTCATCTTGTGCCGCAAGCGGTCTACTCCATCAGATTGTTATTTCCTTTTTGAACCATCTACATGACGATGCGAAGAATGGCGGCATTAAATTTAACAGTAGTATGGATCTGAGACTTCATTTAACACTGAACATGAGGAATAGATACAAATGGCAGACGGATACAAGAGGCGAGGCGCAAACCGAAGCTTTACGCGTACAACTCATGTGTTTCTGCTTTGATATATGATATTTTGCGACTTATATACCCACCACCCAGAGCGTCAAGAATGTGGATGAAACCAGAGTTGACTTCGACGGGGACAGATGTTCTGCTTATAGCACTGCTGAATTACTTCCTTTCTATAAGTTGCTGTACAATGCACCCGATCAGCATATTCACCCAGATAGTTGTTTCTAAGCATCCCTATGCTGTTTGTGTTTACTATATGTACCGAAAATATATACATCGCAGTAGTCTAAAGGGGAATAAGACTCTGGAAAAATAAGTTGAGTTTCCATGTGCAAAACTTTCTGATGTTAAAATAGAACTAAGATTTGGTCGTTAGTGTTGAAAATGACGCTTCAGTACCATGTTGACGATAGTCTCTGAGATTCAAAGTGGGGCGGCGACCTTCTTCGAGCTTGAGAAGAACGTCATATCCAGGTTTGCAATACATCCTCTTCATCTGTTTGTGCGATACTCTCAACATAGAAATGTAGCGAAGGTCGAAAACTTGAACTGAGATTGGAGCACTTCTGCGCAGAATGAGGAAGTATAATTTGACCAATATCAGTACGGCAACAGAGAAGGCAAGACAGACGACGGCGTACAATTGAATTTCAGTGATGTTCGAATCTGCCAGCGGTATTTTAACGTTGACTTCCGGAGCGCTCTCCGAAGACAGTCGTTCGTCGATTGAACTCATCATATGGAAACCAAACGAAAGCGATTTATTCGATTGCTTTCCCATGAAGAAGTGAAGTTTCGACAATGCATGATACACTTTCGCTGCCGCAAGCTCCGGTAGATCTTCCGCAATTTCCACCCTTGGCACATTTGACTCTGCTGCTCGTGTGTCAGATAACTGACCCTCCTCTACCATTGAATATGTTTCAATCTCAAAGAGATTGAGAATTTGCGATGGAAAGCGCGGAGTAAGAACATCCGTGTCATCCTCGAGACGTGTCGGAGAGAACACATCGGAGAAATGAAAGACTTGGAAAAAAATGCGTCCTATTTTTCCGTCCCCTTGAAAAAGCATGAAAATTGATTCCAGTTGTTCCTCATTGTCCGAGTACTGCCAGTCTCTCAAGATGGAGAATGTCGCGGTGCCCTGCATTCTACCCGTTGAACCATCAGGATTACTTTGCGAGTCAGGTCGTTCCACAATGGCAGAAAACCTCACTGAGAGCTGTTCTATGCTATCATTTCCATTCCGGAACGTCAACACACCTCTGTCCCGCGACAGTTTTTCATCGAGAACCTCACCCAACTGAACGGTGTATTTCTCTGAATCCAGAGACATATCTACGAATTTCACGTTGCTCCCCAAATTGTTCGCCGACCCTGTCAATGGTAACAATCTGTAGCATCCTTCTGTGCCATAGATCGGAAAAGTCAGTCGAGATTTTCCAGTCTGAAAACAACCTTTTCTCTGTTGCGCGGGCTCAAAGTCTTCGAGCGAAACATCAGCAATATTGACATCCCATCGTTCGTCAACTGTCCAGTTGGCTGGTCGCGTAAGCATCGCGCTTTTTAACGGTCTGACGACTGTGTAGAGGGCTCCAATGGACTGGCCCTCGAAGCCAAGTTCAATAGCAATGCCGATTATGAGCACCAAAAAACTGAAAACAACAAAGCTATACTTGCGTTCTTGTCCTGACACGGGGACATTCTGTCCGGCAAGAAGTTTCCTTCTACATGAGGCGTTGATGAATTCACAGTAGATATGTTGACCAAAGAGCACGAGCACAATGTCCAAGACGAGTGCCAAAGCGGCGTTAACCTGAAAGCTAGAAAACTTGGCCTCAAGTGGTCTCATTCTCTACGCAGCGTCTCATTCCAGGTCGGCGCGTTTAATAGCAGGCTGACATAAGACCGATGTGGATGCCGGCGAAGAGCGAAGCTGGGAAACGGCGCAGGACATGGGAGGGAAGACTCCCTGTAGCATACGTGTGGTATTGTGCTAGGTGCAATGTCGATGTGTTTTGAGCAGAATGTTATGGAGTGGGATCGCGCGGCATATGAACGACGAGGTTTGGAAATGATTTTGGTGTATGGCTCGTTTTCTATCACTTGTGTAGACAGATTTCCTACGGTGAACTACAGCTGGTAAACTGACTGGTCCTGAATGCGCTTGGAAAGTACTGTTGGGAATTGGAATACTGACAGTTCTGCAGCTGCGATCGATGTTTTGACTGTATTGTGCAGCATATGGCTTCTACAGTGACGCGTCTGCGCAACATCCCTGACAATTCTTGCGAAATGCGTCAGACTTGCGCGTCTAAATATAACTTGGGTGTGTTTGCTGCGATTATGCATGTCTAGTTCACATGAGATATAATGCCATTTTTATTCCCTCATCATGCATCGTTGTATTGCTCTGTGCGCTCTGTGTAGGTTGATTTGGTTGCTGTTCGAAGAAGGCCAATTGGTGCCATGGGGGTTGAAGTATGTCTACCACATATTTCTGTTTTCTTTTCTCCTCCAGCAATATTAATGGCAGGCAGGATACAGTGTATCAAAGTGTGGAGACTCCACACTAGAGACTGCCATCCACATTGCTCATATCTCCTCGGTGGAGACTGTTCCATGAATATCGAAGAAAGGGCAGTATAAATGTGCTAACGGCATTTGGTCCTCTGCAAATCGTGCGAGGGCTGCATCTCAGGTTTGATGCTTTGTCCAGGCCAGTCGCTGGCCGCAATCAAAGTTTTTCTTTGCGCATTGTCAGAGAAATATGCGTGCGTAGCGTGCGTTTCAATAGAAGAGGTGGTAAAGTTTGGGCACTGGTTTGGTGGTAGGTTTTCGTGGACGCAGATTTGATCTTTGATAACAACAGAGTTCTTTGAGCACTGCACTTCGGGGGCCCTGAACGATTCGTGATTTGTGATGTAAACACGTTGGTGACACTCAAAGGCCGCCCAAAATGATCGAACGTTTTAATATTTAAAATATGGTTAGAAGCACGGGGTTCAAAAACTGCGCAATATGCCCTGAAGTTGTGCTCATACACATCACCTTCAGTTGCGCAAGTCAGGCTGATCATGAAGTGCGTCTGACCAATGAAAAAGATACACTACACGCTTCGAGATCGGTTGACAGCTCAACGCAGAAGGGTATTCTCGTTGCAGTTCTGCTCAACTGTCAGCTTGGAGGCACCACCCCTCTTCGGAAAGATAACATAAAATTGTTTGACGATCGCCTGAAAATGGGTAATCTGAGTTGGTCCCAACTCAAATCACATCGGTACCCGCTAGTTTTCACACCGAGTATATGGTGAACAAGTTTTACTGCTCCGACAGGGAGCTTGCGTAATACGTCTCTACAGTGGCATGATAAATTGGGAGCGATGAGTTGCACAACGTTTTTCGCTCTTGAAACTGTTGTACGTGGCCACGGGACGGGGAGTGAAACGGTGTAAAATGTAGAAACGTAGATAGATTGATTTTTACTAAGTCTAGCTTATCTCCCTCTAGGTTATTCCGACCGCTGGGAGCTGTATTTAGCTTCCTACGGTTGGACTGTCAGTCTCCCGACCGATCATACGGTTCGGTATGAATTCTAGTCACGCAAATTGATTGATTCTTTTAATTCTAACCTTCTTCTAATTACTATCTGGATGGAATTACTATACCTAGTCTAATTGATGCTATCGTAGTTGAATTGTTCGATTACCGGCTTTGTACTCACTTTCTACTTCGAATTAGTCCTAATCCTTCATATTACTATGCTAGAGATAGGTACTAAGCAGTATAAGAAGGGAGTAGGATAGGGTAGTTTTCACTTTTCAGACACAGACAACAACTACCAGCATTGATAAAGTGTTCTGTCAACTAAAGCACCCCTCGTGCCCCGACCCCATTCACCCAGACCTGGTGTGGCCCTGTCGGACATCATTTCTGGACCAACCGGTCCCAAAGCATCTGGCCTCTGAAAGGCCAAAATCAAGTGGAAAAATCAACTTTTATTTCTGAATTTGTTTTTTTTTGGAAATTTTCCCACAGTCTAGACTTACAAGAAATTTCGAACAAATTTCAGTAAATTGCTTCCTGATAATTTTACCATACTTGGCACTACGTCTAAAACGTTTGTTAGGGTGGTAAATTACAGCGGACTTCTAGTCTGGCCAATTTATTTTGGCAAAGCCAATTATACTTGAAAAGTGCGTATTTTGAAAACAACAATTTTTGGCGCCATTTTTTTTTGAAATCAAATTTGCTAACTGGCTCAACTGTAACTCGACATACAGTGCCATACAAACGCGCCGCCAACGACCCTGCTGTACTGCGCGAAAAGGCCAACCGGGCCGCTTTACAGCGCGCGCAAACTGAAGCAGCCCGCAAGGAATTTGAAAAATACTCGTCTCCCGAGGAATCCGAAAGCGAATACGAAAGTGCATCAGAAAGTGACTCAGAAAACGGATCTGAGAGTGAATGCGAGATCCAGCCAAACAAAGTACCACACAGCTCTATTAGGATCCCACGTGTCAGTCAGCCACCGCCACCCACTACAAAATCCACCAAGCCCAATACTGCGCAGGCCTCTGACACGTACCGCCGTATAGCCTCCGCCAATCAACCGTCGACAAGAAGCCTGGAGTTTATGCCGGACAACCCGTCCGTAAATACCCACCGTGTTGCCACTGCGCGAGTACAACGTCAACGTCGCCAAAATAACACACGTATATACTCCTGCGATCTTTGCGTGCGCCAGTTTAGCTCTTCATACCAGTTAAATCAGCACCTTGCTGGACAGAAGCATAAACGTGTCGAAGCTGCTAGGGAAGCTGCCCAAGCCAACTTACAGTGCCGTCTCTGTAAGATCAAGTTTCTAGATCGTAACACATACGACGTACACTTTGTGTCAAACAAGCACCGTGTTGCTTTGGCCAAGTCCAAACGCAAATAAATTCTCGTTGACTCGGCTTTATTGAAGAAAAATGCCTACTTTGGACAATATTAGAGCATCATTGAATAATCTGGATCCTAGCTCTGAAATACAAATTGGTATAAAAGCTGTACTAGCCGTACACGTAAACGCAGACCCACAACCTGAAGATGCTGACGTCATCAACGACCTGCGGAGCGACCTTCCAGCTGATGTATTGTATTCAACCGATGCACTCAATGGCCCGCACATGCTCCACCGTTTAATCAGAGACTACTTAGCCTTAAAGGGGCTCCAGTATAATCCACACCCAGATAGCAACCGAGTTGTACTGGGTTTACCAGCAATGTTCTATGATAATCAGAGAGAAATTGACAGTGCTGTCGCCGCGGTTAAGAACATTGGGAAGACGAACCAAGTCACCGGTGGAAACGGAGAGAATCCAATTAACCGGAACGGTGATCAATTCTCCCACTGGAAAATCGCTCACAACATGGCTACTCGCTTCAAGACATCGGAAAAGTTCTCTGGAAAACTCGGAGAAGACTTCACTGAATACCTCAACAATTACTTGGATGCGGCGAACGACTACGAGATGACTCAAGATCAAAGATTCCAACTACTCCACCACCTATTCGACGGAGAAGCAAGAAGGTTCTTCCGCCAAACAGTTCTTGCCAGAGCACAGACGTTCCCAGTCGCCGTACAAATGATGCAGGAAGAGTTTAACAACATCACCCGTCAGAATAGAATCAGGAAACATCTACAGCAACTACGCCTGTCAGAGATTGTCAGGATCCGCAAATGCTCTCCCTCGATAGCTCTGGAAGAACTCCGAGATACAATATGTAGACTTGCTCCTCAAGGACCTCAGATATATCGTAATGAAGAAGCCCAAATTGAATATCTCCAAAAGGCTGTTATCGGACACCAATGGGCTAAAGCCCCTCTATCCCAGTCTCAATCTGCTATTCCCCGTTGGAACTTTCATCAACTTTTCACTGCACTTGATGCAGCTTGGCTTCAGGAACAGGAAGAAATTGAGGCGAGGAAGCGAGATAATATCTCTACTTATGGCCATACATCTGATCACCTACCTCCCAGAGTATATTTCCAAGGTCAAGGAATATATGGTCGTCCTCGCAAACCCGGTTCCAAATCATCAGCTCCTCGAGGATTTTTCAAAAATGACAATACAGTAAGAAGGAGTTCATACACTGATGCTGAGGGTAAGAATGGAATTGACAAGTTTGGAAACCCACGCAAATGTCATAACTGCGGAAGCAAAGAACATTTCATCCGGGATTGCACCAAGCCTCGCAACATCATTAACAATGTCGGGAAAATGATTCAAGCGGACCCACACAATGTTAAGGGCATTCTTTACGAGCTATGCGTACAAGCAGAAGACATAATAGGGAACAATAGTGGAAGTCCTGATGATACCAATATGGATAATAACTCTGAGTCAAGTTTTAACAACGAAATAGAAGTAAAACAAGAAGAAGAACTCGTAGAAAACTTCTACAATGAGGACGATTCCAATCTCATGATGGAAGGATTCCCGGATGTACTGAATCCTGATGATTTTTAGAAGGAGGCAGTTCCCACCATCGTTTTCAAGTACTAGCCAATGAAGAAAACGTTACTGTCCTCCGGAAAGATCGGTGTAACTCAAATCAAAGCCAAAAAACTAACATAAGCAAGTCAGAGAAGAGTTCCCGAACATATTTCGTTGTTTTTAATCAATCGTTTGTCAAGAGAAGTGCAGTAAACCACAACAACAAGTATCGTAAAGGAATTACACACCAGAATACTTGGAATGGTGCTTGCATTGATACTGGTGCCCAGAAGACCGTAATAGGGCGACAGCAAGCACAAGCTTACTGTCGCTTTAAAGGGACCAAGTTTAAAACAGATAATAATAACAACGTTTATAAGTTCGGAACGGACTTACAGAAATCATTTGGATCTCTTCAGATCCGAATCCCAACCCCCAACGGATCATTCATCCCAATCCAGGCTGACATAGTCCAAGCTGATGTTCCACTACTTCTTGGACTAGACATACTAGACAAATTCAAACTCTCAGTTGATACTGTCGAAAATGTTCTAAGATGCAAGGGAACTGACTGGAAGATTCCCCTAACTAGAAAGCTTGGCCATATCTACTTGGAATGGGATATGCCGAATGAAATTCTGTTCACTAAAAGTGAACTTACCAAACTCCATCGTGGTTTTCGACACCCCGCGACGGATAAAATACTTGATTTGATAAAAAGAGCTCGACCTGATGAGCTCAATGAAAATACAAAAAAGATGTTAGAAGAAATTTCCCTTTCATGTGAGACGTGCCAAAGATTCGGCCCCGCACCTATGCGTCTCAAAGTATCCCTCCCGTCAGAAGACGATCTAGTTTTCGGAGATGAAGTCTCACTAGATCTAATGTTTATCAACGGAAAGGCAATATTACACGTAGTTGACACCGCAACCAGATTTTCAACCGCCACCTTCCTGGATGCACATGGCAAGACTTACGGGCAAACCGTAGAAGGGGTTTGGCTAGCATTCCTAGAATGTTGGTGTACCCTGTACACCGGATATCCTAATCGACTTAGAACTGATTTCGGTTCATTATTCACCTCACCACGTTGGAAGAATTTCACCGATGAGAATGGCATTACTCTACGAATATCTGGCATCGAAGCTCATAACTCACTAGGGATTGGAGAACGACTCCACGATCCACTAAGGAGAATTTATCGTAAGGTACAAGCTGACTTCCCTCAATTGAAAGAAGAAATTATACTTAGACTTGCGGTGAAAGCCATGAATGACACGATAGGAGAAAACGGTCTGGTTCCATCTCTGCTGGTATTTGGAGTCATTCCACGATTCCCAATTATAAGCAGTAATCTTCCAACCCAAATAGAGAGAATGAAAGCCCTCACCGTAGCCCAGAAGGAAATGAACTCTATAATTGCAGAAAGAAAGATTAAGACAGCATTACAGAAGAATGTCCCGGCATCATCCGATAGGCACTACTCGATTGGTGACGAAGTCCTAGTATATCGAGAAAAGGAGAAACAATGGATGGGACCTTTCCACGTGGTATTCATAGATGACAAACTGATTACTGTACAGAACGCAAGTAGGACATATGAAGGGATATTCAATATACAGCAAGTGAAACCATACCAAAGTAATAATTCAGAATCACCTGCTGAAGGAACACCGGAAAGTAATCAGTCCAGTGGATCTCTATCCAGCATTGAACCAAGAAGTGAGCCTATCGCAACCAATATCACAGAATTGATAAAACATGGTGACCCTCGAGCTAGTAAGTTCTTAGAGGCTAAAAGAAAGGAAATACAAGGATTGTTGGACCGAAGAACATGGAAAGTGGTGAACAAAGAGAACGTTCCAAAAGATGCCAATATTCTCGGTGGAAGATTCGTACTCTCCATCAAGGACGAAGGGACAAATAAGGAAGTGTGGAAGGCTAGGTACGTAGTGCAAGGTTTCCGGGATAAAATGAAAACATCCCTTGTACACGACAACGCCACCGCAAGACCACATTCAACAAGAATCCTGGTTGGACTGGCGTCATCTTTTGGATTCCGTCTATTCTCTACTGATGTGACCCAAGCATACCTCCAAAGTTCAGAGAATCTTACCCGTGACGTTTATATCAGGCCTTCCAAAGAATTCGGTTTAAAACCGGACACTATGCTTAAACTCCTGAAACCACTTTACGGACTTTCCGATAGCGGAGACTATTGGGGGAAAACCATAAGAGATCACATTGTCAATGACCTCGGTATGAAACCCACAACTGTTGACAGTGCGTTCTTTTTCAAAAGGGGCCACGGGAAACTTTCAGGATTGTGTGTCAGTTACGTGGACGACTCACTACAGGCTGGAGACGAGTCTTTCGCATTACTTTCCCAGAAGACAGCTCAGAAATTTCAATGCAGAGAACGAGAATGGGATAACACAAATTCCTAGGAGTACAAATCGAAACGAAACATCCGGAAATCCGAATCCACCAGTACAAGTACATTCAGAAACTGAAACCCATCTCTACAGATTCTGAATTTCAGATGTTCCGATCATTCCGAGCTAAGCTAGCCTGGATAACTCAGACACGCCCAGATATTTCATGTTCAGTGGCCCAATCTACCCAAGTCACTGAAGCAATATTCAAGGCGAATTCCGAAAAGATCATTAAGTCCCTTAATTCGGTATTGAAGCATTTACAAAAGACACCATCTTTACCTCTAAGATACCCAAAGCTTCAGATCAATTCTATGAGAATACAGGTATACTCAGATGCATCATTTGCAAATAACCGTGACTTATCATCCCAACTCGGATACATCATTTTTCTCACAGATAATTTTTCCCGATGTCAACCTATAATTTGGTCTTCTCATAAGGCTAAAAGAGTCACAAGATCAGTCCTTGGAGTGAGACCTTAGCATTTGCGGATGCATTTGATGCAGCACTTGCCTTACGCCATGACCTTCACAAAATGACGGATATAACATTCCCTATCTTCATGTTAACAGATAGCCTATCTCTCTTCGATGTAATCACCAAATCATCCGTGACTACTGAAAAACGCTTGATGATCGACTTAGAAGTCTTGAAGGATGCGTATTCCTCTAGAACGCTGGAGAAAGTTGGATTCATTAAGTCGGAATACAACCCCGCTGACAATTTAACCAAAGTCTCACGTGGGAACTTCCTAGAATCAATCCTGAGAACTGCGAACATACAACACCCTGTAGAGCAATGGGTGGATCGTTCATTGTGACCAAAATTCAACCGATAGAACCTGGGAGTGTCAGTCTCCCGACCGATCATACGGTTCGGTATGAATTCTAGTCACGCAAATTGATTGATTCTTTTAATTCTAACCTTCTTCTAATTACTATCTGGATGGAATTACTATACCTAGTCTAATTGATGCTATCGTAGTTGAATTGTTCGATTACCGGCTTTGTACTCACTTTCTACTTCGAATTAGTCCTAATCCTTCATATTACTATGCTAGAGATAGGTACTAAGCAGTATAAGAAGGGAGTAGGATAGGGTAGTTTTCACTTTTCAGACACAGACAACAACTACCAGCATTTGATAAAGTGTTCTGTCAACTAAAGCACCCCTCGTGCCCCGACCCCATTCACCCAGACCTGGTGTGGCCCTGTCGGACATCATTTCTGGACCAACCGGTCCCAAAGCATCTGGCCTCTGAAAGGCCAAAATCAAGTGGAAAAATCAACTTTTATTTCTGAATTTGTTTTTTTTGGAAATTTTCCCACACCTTTTCGAATTTTTTGGCATGCAGCACTGTATACAATAAATTTAAACATTAGATTATCCGCGATCGGTATCCATTACTATTTTCCCATATTCCTGAGTTATTATTTCAACAAAATATTAGTTCAGCACTTTGAATACATTGTAGGATTAAAATACAAGCATTGATCTTTTTAACATGACAGCACCAAATCTTCACTAGGGAATTTCATTCTGAGCCAGCACTATGGCTAATTAATTTATCAAGTGAGATATTAGAAATGAACCTGTAGTGAAAAATTCTCGATAAGTACGCACTCAAAAATGACATTTCAAAGGTTTGAAATAGAACTCACACTAAAAACATCTGTATCACTAGTGTACTGTTCAGAAGTTTCTCAGTTCTTGTTCCGCTATTCAATACCGGACATAAATTTCATCTCAGTGGTTATACAGAGTAATGAAAGAGAAATATGTACGCCTGTAGCACTTTGCTGTCGGAGAAAATATATCACTATGGATAGACATTACCTTGGAAGCCGATTGAGCTGTAAAACCAATAGAAACATATGCAAACGAGTTCTTGTTTTATTGGAACGGTATTTTTTCGCAATTTGTCTAGTCAAGAGTTTCTCTGATATATTGCAGTGAATCCATAACGTGCGCATGGGAAGTACCCCAGTATGGAGGGACACAGTCCAAATCTAATTCTTTCCTCCTGTATCTCTTTCTCCACGGTCCTGTATCTGAATTGAAAGTGGGAAAAGATATTCCAGGACCTTGGTCTCGATATGATAGGATTACGTCACCTTTTGTCGTTTTGTGTTGCATGTTACTCGATTTGTTCAGCTTCGTGTTTTTCCCAAGTTTTGTTTTCAAATTTTTCATAATGCCATCTGTAGCGTATATCTCCATTGAACTTTCAAAAGGTAATTTTTGATCGACGTCATTTTCACAATTGAACTGAGTTATCCATGGATGTTGCAGGCATTCTGTTGCCGAAAATCTTTTTCTTTGGTCAACTTCCATCAATGATCTGAGAAAAGAAACCAAATATGGACTCTTTCCGAGAAATAGGTTCCTCCATTTCGGTTCATCATACCAATTTTCTGCAATTTCATGGCTTCCAAGGATGAGATCAATATCTTCGAAGGGTAGCCTTCCGAAAGTCATGTAAAATGCTAAGATACCAACCGACCAAATGTCTACTTTTTCACAATAGTCCTCATGTTTCAAAATTTCTGGAGCAGCAAACGCAGCAGTTCCAATCGATTCTTTCATCCGTATAGGCTCTTCATTTCCTCTGCCAATAAAATTTTTTGAATATCCGAAGTCCGCTAGCCTCACAATTGGATTGCGATACGTTCCAGTGAATAGTACATTTCCTGGTTTTATATTTCGGTGCACGACTCCAGACCTATGCAAACTTTCAATACATAATAAGATATCCTTGATCACCATGGTGCAAGCCCGCTCCGAAAACTCAGCTCCTTCTCGTATATTTTCCCGAATTATGTCCTGTAGGCTTCCTAATTTCATCAATGGCATAACGAAATAGAATACGCGTTCTGTTTCATAAAATTCATAGCATTTCAATGCATTTGGATGACTAGAGGAAATTGAAATGATCATTTCTCTTTTGATATTTCTCTCTTGGCTTCCATGTTTCAATACTGTTTTAACAGCCACAGTTTCTTTAGTTCGAATGTGTTTGGCGAAGTATACAGTGCCAAATGAGCCTGATCCGATTTTATCACCTAATGTAAAGTAATCTTCGAACCTAAAGGATGAATGGTGGAGGGATATAACCGCTCCAGTTTCATCACTTCTCCCAAACATTTTTCAACTCCTCTGGCCGTGTAGCTTTAGGAGAAGTAGCGGTGCTATCAAGCCCAGACTTCATATCCTCTTTAAGTAAATATATTCAACACAATATGGGAGGGAAAATTGAAAGAGAAATATTCTGTTTGATGATTTTTCTTCTTCACACTTAAGAAACCGTTTTCTGATTAACGGTCACACCCGTCGTTCCTGTATCCAAAAGGCAACAGAAAGAATGTTCATTTTAGTCGTTCGTCCATCAGCAATCTTTGAATCTTTTATGAACAGCGTTTGTCATAATCGGTCACAAAACTTCAATACGAATGGTAGCTGAGCATAATTTACATGTCTGTTAAATAACAGTCTAGCATCCAGAACGAGTTAATGCGTTCGCGACAGGAATAGTCCAAGTAGGGACTGCGAATTTTGGAATTATGAAAAAATTCAATCAATAACTCTCGTGATGCTTCGTGATGAAT
The DNA here is from genome assembly GCA_030407315.1 of Asparagopsis taxiformis. Lineage (NCBI taxonomy): Eukaryota > Rhodophyta > Florideophyceae > Bonnemaisoniales > Bonnemaisoniaceae > Asparagopsis > Asparagopsis taxiformis. Next base: position 61,405 of record JALQPE010000301.1, read on the forward strand.
TTCAACTCAGCCTCTTTTTCGGACAGCCGCTTGAAATTGATGAAACAGTATGATGAGTTATGGAAATTGGTCTACTTTCACAGCCTGAAAGTAGGTTCGAAAACGTTCTAGAGAGTGTTATTTCGATCTAAATCGATTTACAATGAAGCACTATTTGACATCTACCGAGGAGAAAGGAATTCAAAATATAGTATGTAAATGAAAATAGTTACCGGTTTCATTAATTGTCAGGAGAGCTACAAATAGCTTCAAGATACATTTATCCATGAATGAGGTACCATTTTTGGCTCCTGAGTTTACAATTCGAACTGAAGCGAATGTCATAAAATTAAACCAACAAATCGCTACTAAATTGCAGTCCCAATACAAGAATTTTATTCAGGAAATTACAGTGGTGGAAATTTCATTATTGTCGTTGACGGGGCATGAGACTTCACAGCTGGTTTCTAGCTGAAGGAGCTTGTGGCCACGGTGAAACATAGCAGAGATAATTACAGGAACAATAATATTTGCACACTCAAACAAGAGAGATGTGTAATTCAGTAGCAAAAACTGGGGGCGGAAGAATGAAACTGAGTTACTAGCGGAGAAAGCTTCGATTTTCTTCATCTTATTTCTCACTCTGAACACTGAGCTACGATCGATGACAATTGATGCAAATAATAAGAGATAAAATTCGGGAATGTTGAAGCTCTAGAGCTTGTCGCTTACGATTATTACGTCGATTTCAAAATGGATACAACTATAAGTAAAATGTACCAACTATAGAGACAGTATTGGAATAATGGAAAGATACGCTCAAATATTACTCTGAAGATATCAAAGTGATCGTTGGATTCAAAGGAGTACCAAGGAAGGCCAACTTTCTGAGACGATTTGTGAAAATTACCGTTTGAATTGCTTGTTTCCAGCGACGTTTTGGAAGAGAGTAATCCTCCTGATTTCCTCCCTTCCTCAAGGCTGCAGTCAGAAACCCCTTATTCCTCACATGATTTGGCCTCCATCCTTTGAAAATAGTATTACATCTAATTCTTTTTGCTAAGTTCATCGATAGAGGAGCCTTCCTTATCCATAAGCTTTCCAAACCACAATTGTGCGAAGTAGAGAACAATTCTTCTACATTCCCTCCACAATTTTTTGCATCGATCATATGATTTCTAATCCATTTGTGCTCCAAGCAAGCACGAGCTGAAAGCCTTTTTGTGGGGTCCACGTACATTAAAGATCTGAGGAAAGATATCAGAAGGGGAGAAGCACTTCGCAAAAGATTCTTAATTCGTGGGAGATTGTTCCAATCCGAAGGAATATCATCAGGATCGAATAATATATGTAGATCTTCAAAAGGTATGTTACCAGTCATAATGACGAATGCAGTCACTCCAATTGACCAGACGTCGACCTTTTCATCATATATGTTGCCACTCAGAAGCTCAGGTGCTGCAAACGCAGGCGTTCCAACTTTCTCATCCATAGTCATTCCTGACAAACTTTTTTTTCCAAAGAAGCTCGCCGATAGACCAAAGTCTGCAAGTGCGAAAACAGGCTCTGATATCGATCCTCCAACTAGCACATTATCAGGCTTGATGTCCCTGTGAACTACTCCAATTTCATGCAAGTATACAACAGCCTCCAATATCTTTCTAATGACAAAACTGCAATCTCGTTCAGTGAGAGGAATGAGGGCTATATGTTTCTGCGCAATCAAGCTCCCTATACTTCCAAATCCCATGTATTTCATCACAAAGTACACATTCTGATCGTCTGCATAAATTTCTTTAGTTCCAACGATATTTGGATGGTCGATATATGAAGAAATCTTTATTTCCCCCTTGAGCATCTCATTTTTCCGTCTCTCAGAGCTTCTCTGAACAACTTTGATAGCCGAAACTTCACCTGTTACTTTATGGATAGCCTTGTAGACTGAACCATATGTTCCTTGACCAATCAGTCTCTCAAAGTTATATTGGTCCTGAAATTTAATGTAAGGGTGGATAGACGGTTCTTCCGTAAACAATGAAGCTAGATTCAGCATTTCGGAATTGCTGTGCTTGAGAAGTTCTCAAAACACGTTTTGGGAAAGGACACTCCACGTTCAGCCGGGATATCTCACCCGAGAGATAACAAATTTATCGGGCAAAGCTTAATATACGAATACTTGTGATCAAGCTGTTTCAATTTCCTACAGTGGAAACCTTTCACTCTGTACAAACTCAAGAGGATGAAATTCGCATATGCTAAGAGTGGAGCATGGGAAACAGAATTCAAGTGTTTCTTCAACCGGTCTCATTCTGAGGACGCGTTCAAGTGATGTACAAATACAATTAAACAGAAGTAAATTAGAATAGCTATCCCTTTACAGTCGGAGTTAGTCAATTTGAAGATTAATTTTCTTTGTCGAATCTGAAATTATTTCAATACTGGTGATGAAGAGCTGATTCTCATAGACTATTTCTGTATTACTTTTTCTCCTTCTAGGCGTCATTTCAGGTTCATCCCAAATATTCACGACAAGAGGAACGAGATGAACAGATTCAATTTCGAAATGAGCTATCCATCCAAACAAAAGGTTAAGAATAATTTGCAGTAGCTGCATAACTCTGAGGAATCCAACTATACACAATTACCAATATCTTTTAAGCTATCTGGAATTTTTTTCAGTGTTATCATTTGATGACTGGAATTTTACTGAAGCTCAGATAGGCTCTTAGCGGAAAGTCGAAGCTTTCTAGTTCTTCCATCGAATCCAGGAGCGAGAACTTCATCAGTTTCCAGATTGGAAGATATGTTCATTCAAAACTACAGGAAACCTCTTCTGCCCCAAATATATATCCAAACAAGTGCAGAACCCATAGGAATTCGTAAATATCAGTTATTTCTTAGCAGCATTAAAAACTTTTGATAAGTCTTCTGCAGTTTTCTGAACTATGAAAAGATTGAGTTTTTCGAGCTATCTGGGAGAGCTATTAGAAGGAGTTTCCAGCTTAGTACTTTTGCAAGTTTGATGTTGAAATATACCTATGTTTTTCAAAACCTGGATTCATAGAAACCAAAGAAATATTCCTGTATACGTAAAATGTTTGTGATATAGTCGAGCTCACGCCATAGGAGAAGTAAGGATTGCAGCGGGATAGCAAAATGAGAACAGTTCAGTACGATAATTTCAGGGGAGCGCAGGAGGAGATTTACCGGTGTAGATCTAGTCTCGGAAACCGCTAAAGTCTCACGAAAACAAAGGCCACCAATTCTGTTCTATCATTTAGCGACTTACAGTTCTGACCTTACCCTATGAGACATGAAAATGTCCGAATGATACCCCCATGATGAGTACATGATGTTGATGATACTCCTCTGATGTACAGATAGGGAACATCTGCTCTCCAGCAGATGGCGGTATAGAGATACACCATATATCAAGGAGGGATATCCAGACGCCCATCTCTGAGACATCAGAAAAGTATCAACTGCATACTATACAAAGATCACGTCAATACAACTTTCATCTCACACAAATCGAGGTAACATACTCATTTTCTTATACGGACCAGCTTCATGAGCACCACACCCTATTGAATTATTCTATCATCTCTTAGCTGACAATATCTGGTTATATTCCACCAATCTGTGTAGTCAATATAGTCTCAGACTACTATCCATCTGCTTCCCGTATTCTCCTAGGGAAAATGTACGTGGTATATCTTCTTTCTCTATTACACAGCGTACTTTTGCACGTGTCAGTGATTGTCTCGTCACCAGTTTCTCACCCACTGTTCGCTCACACAATTTCGCTAGGGCTCGGGCGAATGAAGGCATACTGAAGCAGACATTTATCAAGACGGTTTACTACGGTGTTGGAAATGGAAAAATGTAGTAAATCAACTGTCTGAGACAGTAAAAATTACCGTCTGGCCGAGACAGTGCGCGGAGATAGTGAAATTTACTGTCGGGAAATTTCGGAGTACTGCTGCAGCAATAAAATGGCACGAAATTCGGACAGTATCAAAATAGTAAAATTTACTGTCCAGAACAGTAAATTTTACTGTCCGGAAGTGTTGCCGCCAGACAGTATGTGCAGACAGTTGTTGTAGACTGCCCACTTTATCATAAGCACACACTTTTATGGCACGTATCTAATCGTGAATCGGCCACTAAGCAATTCACCACATATCCTCTATATGTGAATTGCACTTACTGACAGAATGCAATACCGGCACTCCGATACAGTATAAATACCGGCTTCACCCCATACACAAGCGGGGAATAAAAAGGAATAAGGGAAGCAACCCTCGGTCTTCACGTGCCGGCTGAACTCGCCTTGTTGATTACCCATCCCTCAGCATTCCCACCATTACAGAATGGAACATATGACAGTTATGGGCCCAGAGGGCCAGGGTAAACCAAGGGAATTCCTGCAACCGCCCCCTCTCACTATATCCACAGACATCTTTCAATGGCGGAGCAATATCCGGAGCTGGGTTAGGCTGGTAAGAAAGCTGGCCAAAGGCGGGGACATGAAGGCCAAAGCATTGAGCCAAGCGCTTGGAGAAGCTATATATCAGGCAGTAGACCCCTCCAGTAGATACCAATTAGACCTCGCCATGAACAAAGGAGACCTGCTGATGGATCAGGCCGAATCAGACTCTGAACAAGATCTAGTAGTGGATACAATCATCAAGATTATTGCTAAAGAATCACCAACCGAGGGAATAAGACGATTGACAAATATGATTCAGGATATATATAAGTGTCGCAGACTCTCCAATGAAACTCCCCGATCCTACGCCAAAAGATTTGAAGGTCTGGTATCATTATACCTCAATAATTGCAGAACAAACGACTTGGAAAGGGACAACCAAATCTTTTCGATGGTACTCATAGAAAACGCTGGTTTCCAACAAACAACCAAGGACAACATCCTTCTACAGCTATCCACAAGTGCAACCACGAAGACGCATTACCACCCTAAATCAACGCTGCAGCTGACTGTGGAATTTGCTCGAGAAATACAATCATTCATCGATAATTTTGCCGGTTCCAAGGATACAGAAAAAGAAAGAGATGTAATAGAAGAAGCAAAATGCATCGGAATTAAACTCCGAAATGTATTGAAAAGGTCTGACTCTTCCCTTAAATTGGATAATACAACCTTCCAAATCTGCTTCCATGAAGCTGTAAACGCCGTATCACAAATAGAAGCCACACAAGATATTCCCAATCCACAAGAAAGCAAGACATCACTACTCCCGAGGAAAGCAATACTCCTAGGAGACCATAGACCACCAACATGGCATGGAAACAAACGGCCATACCACAACTCCAACAAACGGAAAATGAATCGCAGGAATGACAAGCACAACACAAGATGTCACGAATGCAATCAATTTGGACACTGGAGAGGTGATCCGGAATGCACCAAGTTTGATCCCTCTAAACGACGTAGGCATGTGGAAGAGAAACATGCACCAGAGAGAGACAACGAAGATAATTTTTTCAATAGGGGTGAGGGCAAACCTGCCATCTGACCCAAACCCCATATTAGACGATGGCTCACCTACTTCACACGGTGGAATATCAGATGCTGCCAAATTCTGTAACATATTGGGTATCCCGTTCAACATCAGACCACCTCGAAATGCATACCAACTAGGATGGGGCGTGGATTGCCTTGGTTCGAAACCAATAATCGGATCATGGTCTCTCACCGTGTTTGACATAAAAAGGCTACCTACAACATTCGATTTCGACCTTATTGAAGGAGACTCACCACTTATAATCGGATTGGACAAAAGAAAACATTCCAATACTCACAACCTCAGTCTTCAACCTTTCATCACATTCATGCGCCCTTCTGATACAAAGCCTCGAACCTTCACGACCTATATAACTCCAACAGATCAACGATTAAGACTGCGATTACTACCACACAATGAAATGAAAATCTCCGGATTGCTCTCAACTTATTTTCCACCTCATTTAACATCTCCACTGGCCCTTGCCAAGAAGATACACAGATATTCACACGCAACATATCCAGAAATGAGGAGGCTGTTCAAACTGGCTGGGAAACTCACTCCCCCATTGGATAAAGCTCTAGAGAAAGTTTCTCTTGCATGTGAAATATGTACATCCCATGGGAAACCCTCTATCTCAAGAAAAGTATCCATATCAAGAATATCGAGTCATTTCAACAAAGAACTTCAGGTCGATTTTTTCTGGGTACAACTGAAGAGCACCAAAGTAATTTGCCTTCACATGGTCGACTCCTATACGTCATATTCTGAAGTTGAAATGACCAACTCTCGCTCACAAGATTTTATCACGAGGACAATACAAAATAACTGGATTTACAAACACGGTGCACCATCCTCCCTAGCTGGTGACAATGAACTCGATCGCGAATCTACACGAGCGCTCTGCAGAAGGCACAACATCGAATTCCTGACACGGCCGACTCGCCGCCATAACAAAATTGGGGTAGTAGAAAGGAAAAATGGTGTACTCAAGCTAATCATTGAGAAAATCTCCGAGGAACTGTCTGCTGCTGACACTTCGCTGTTACTATCACGAGCATGTTTTCTCTCCAACCTTTTCGCTGGATCCAAGACACTTAGCGCTTTCCAACTCGCCCGAGGATATAGCCCTTCCATACTCGGTGTACCGTCGACAATCGTCCCCCCCGAACTTGTCTCTGCATATCAGCAACAAATGGCAACACGCGCTTTGGAAAAATTACTCCGCACCCGTTCACCCAACAACATTCCACAACATCTACTTCCACCAGGCCGTCCCGTGTGGGTGTACCACAAGTCTTCCAAGCATTGCGAACCCAACCAATGGCTGAAATGTAATGTTATATCTGCTCAAAAGCATTTTATCCTTGTACGCCGAGACTCTTCAACCAAAGGACAGCCGATGAAAGTCGCATATGAGGACATCCGCCTTGCTCCAGAGGGACCTTTAGCTGAATCTCTATCGGCATGCACACTTGAGGAAGAGCTAGACTACCCTAACAGCCAACGACCGCTTGACAGCCTCACATAAACATTGTCCTGCATTCAAGCCAATACATCACCGCACCGGCCTATAGCACAAATATTCTGCAGTCCGACAATACGGGGGTGAGGGAAGTGAGCATTGGTGTATTGTCGCTCCAATGTCTAATAACACCCCACAAACCTCTCCAAAAGAGGTAAATCATGTTGTATCCGACAACTCAGAAGAGTATGATGATAAACAAAACAGGAGTGAAGCACCAGAAAAAGACATTGGGAACTCTGTGATCAAGGATATACCTCCCCCTTACTTTGAGGAGCTACAGTCAGAGAGGCAACGTTACCTTCGAGATATTGGTAAGGAGATTGGCACCTCACAAGTGACAAGAAAACAGTTGGAATTTGCACCACCATGGATAGTTGCGGATTCATTTACAACTGAACATGACAGCAACTGGAAAGAGGCATACGACATCATTCCGGAAAAAGATGTTCAGAGTAATAGCAACATAATAAGCTCTCACGTTGTATATAAGATCAAAACATCCGAAGATGGACGAAAGACCCTTAAAGCGCGCATAGTCCCACATGGAAATAGAGACCAGGACAAAGAAGACATAAGAAAAGATTCCACTACCGCTCAATTCGATGCTATTCGCATGACACTTTCCGTCTCATCCATCCTCAACTTCCACCTCGGTATGGCTGACATAAAAGGCGCATATCTCCAGAGCGGACCAATTCGCCGTGAAATTTATGTAAGACCACCAAGAGAGTGGGGAGGCCATCGTGGTGTACTATGGAAACTTAAACTACTTCCCTATGGGATTGTAGAAGCTGGACGACAATGGACCACAACGATTGAAACATGGATGATCGAAAAGTATGGTCTTACCCGCGCCAACAATATTAACCAAGTGTACTTACTCCGCGATAATTCAGGAAGAATAGTACTGATCGTGGCAAAGGTGACAGACGACTTCCTCATTGGTGGTTCCCAGAGCAAGATAAAACATTTCACAGATACACTATCAAGTGAATTCAAAGTCGGGAAAACAAATTTCGGAGATAACTTCCACTTAAATGGATGTGAAATAAGCAGATCTTCGGTGGGAGATATAAATCTATTTATGAAGAACTACACCAGCAGAATACAACAAATTCCATTGTCAAGACAGCGACGGAAAGAATTACTTGAACCAGCCACTTCAGACGAACGAACATTTTTCAAAAGTTTAGCCGGTACGCTTAACTTTCTAGGAAGCGGAGTACTCCCACCTGCATCATTTGCAGCATCATGGATGCAACAGCAAACTCCTATTCTGAAGGTGACACATTTACACACAGCAAACCAACTAATGAAGGAGATACTCGAATTATCACCATCAATAACATTCCTTAAACCGAAAGAACAAGTCCGAGATGTATACGTTTGTTCCTTCACGGACGCAGCCTTCAACATTTCTCGAAGCAGATCTTATGGCCAGTCAGGGAGTATCACCGGACTGGCAATTGAAGTTAACAATAGTCCCGTCATCTATCATCCCATCGATTGGAGTAGCACAAAGCAGAAACGAGTCTGTTATTCATCTTATGGAGCAGAAGTCTTGGCTTGCGCTGATGCCGAAGATAGAGGATTCCACCTCAAAGAGTCATACTCTAGCCTCTTTCCGAAGTTGATAATTCCGCATAAGCTCCATGTCGACTCCAGAGCATTATATGACACTATAACAACTTTACACGAAGGGAAAGATTATAGGATACGCCAAACCGTCGATCGAATTCGTGATAGCTTTGAGTCAAGAGAGCTCGATACGCTAAAGTGGATACCTGGGGCACTGAACATCGCTGACGCACTTACCAAGCGCAATGTTACACTTTTCAGAATGATTAATACTACCTGCGCCACTGGCGAATTAAGTATCGATATGAATGCAGGTTATGAAGTCAATAGCAGGACTTGGCGATGACTAGCAGCACGCACGCAATATGTTATCATTTTACTACGCAGACACTACGCAAAGGGTTATAGCCCCTCGCATACATTGCATTAGCAATATAGAGAATACTTATACACATACGAACACATGTTAAGCACGGCATCGACATTACGGCAGCTCGCAAAGTTGCTCAAATAGCTCATAACAAGAAGAACAACAGCAAGAATGACTTACGATGGACTACACTCATTCGGGGGTGTGTTGTAGACTGCCCACTTTATCATAAGCACACACTTTTATGGCACGTATCTAATCGTGAATCGGCCACTAAGCAATTCACCACATATCCTCTATATGTGAATTGCACTTACTGACAGAATGCAATACCGGCACTCCGATACAGTATAAATACCGGCTTCACCCCATACACAAGCGGGAATAAAAAGGAATAAGGGAAGCAACCCTCGGTCTTCACGTGCCGGCTGAACTCGCCTTGTTGATTACCCATCCCTCAGCATTCCCACCATTACAGAATGGAACATATGACAACAGTACATTTTACTGTCTGAGGCAATGCATTGTATTGTATTACTGCACTGTCTGGGGAAATCTGTAGACAGTAGTGTAGATAGCAAATTGTATTGTCTGCGGGTAATACCGTGCATTGGTTCACAACACTGTCTGGTGGAGTGGACTTGACAGGAAATGTGGTGCATAGTGTTGGTGTAAAAGTAAATATTGGAATGGTGTGTGGTATACGACTATAGTAATTGTGATGGAGCTTTACAGATAGTTGGGTGCGGGGAAGCTAGATGCTGAATAGGACGTTGTAGAAAGAAAGATTGGGAGAACAAAACCTATCTGGTTTGTCTCAGCTTAGGGAGAGAAAGTACAGAGTAGACTATATTATGTTGAATTTAGCATTTCAAATTATACCTATCTATCTTTGCAGTGGAAGTGTCGAGTAGGAGACGTCAGTCTTGTAGCGAGGTGAGGTATACACAGGACGTGGGTGGTGCCAAAAGAAAGAATGAGCACCATCCACCATTAAATTAGGAAAAATAACCGTTACGGAGCACTGAGAAGCATTATTATTATGTAGAGAAGAATAGGATGGATGCATGCATTGGAATGATATTTGCTACAACACTGCTGTACTAAGCGTGACATCCTTCCTTCAAAGCACTTCTCCTCACTACTGTGTCTGAAATAGGGCCTGGGGCAGTACGGTACGGCAGTAAAATTTAGTACTGTAAAAATATAAATTAATGTCCTACTTGCCGGCAGTACAGTGCACTGCCCGGAGGCAGTGGCCATGTGCTGCCAACGGCAGTAGAAAGTACTGCCTGGATGTATGACGTGAGGCAGTGGTGGGAGGCAGTTATTTGTGCTGCATTGGAGTGTAAAATAGAGTAGTATATTGTGTTGACTTGGGCAGCACGGGGAGGGAGTGAAAGTTGCTGTCTAGGAATTTGGTGAAGGGCAGAATTATTTGGTGGGGTGCGATGCACTGTGTGGCAGTAGAATGTAGCGTTTCCGGCAGCGTGCTGTGCTGGCTGCGGGCCCGAATGACGGAAGCACATTTTGCTATATTTAGGTAGTGCCCCGATGTACTGTATGATACTGCCTGCAGGTCATGGCAGAGGCAGAGAAATGTACTGTATTCTATTATTGGACAAAGGAGTAATTTCTGCTGCTGTGTGGTGCTGCTTTTTACTGTACTTACAGGTAGTGACAAGTATATCTTCTGGCAGCACAGTAATGTAGTGTAATAGGATGACAGTGAACATACTGCGAGGCAGTGTATTTTATTGCCTGTAGGAGCGAGTGGGGACAGAAAATTATGATGTCTGACGCAATGTGTGAAAGCAATGAAATGAGCTGCCGATAGTCTCTGGAAAAAGCTGCCTGATAGTACTGCTTTATGATACGAAAAGTGTTACCGTACCGTGCTACTTGCCGTGGTGGAAAGTGCTGCCGTGCTCTACTACTTGCGTATGTGTAAATCACTGCCACGCTGTACTGCTCCAGGTTATGTGAATTGCTGCCCCACAGCACTACAAAAAGTAGTAGATTTTGATGTATTCTAGAGCTGTCCAAATTAGTGTAAAGTACTGTGTGATAGCGTTTTCCTCGGCAGGGGCATAGGACAGTACCACTTATTGCCTGTGCCAGTGCAGTGTACTACCTGGAAGTACTACCTATGGCAGTACATTTCACTACCAGGAACTAGTGCTTGAGACAGTACAATTTACTGTCGGGAAGTCTATACTGAACCAGTAAATTGTAGTGCCTGGCGGTACTTACTCGGGCAGAACGGGAATGTAGTAAAATCTGATGCCTAGGGTAATACTTTCTAGTGCCTACAATTGATGTTCAGGACGATAGAATCAGGTGGAAATGCCATTACAGCCGCATGTTGAGGCATCTGGCTACGAAATGTCGGGCAGAATGGAGTATCTCTCTCGGTGGTCTCCATAGAAATGTATAGGGATAACCAAGTGTGATCTAAAAGGATGTCAGAATTTTTATGTAGCAAGTACAACGATGCCTGAAGGATTGTTTCAGTTCTATCATTAGACTACAGTACTCATAAAATCGAACTATCGTATCTAAAATCTTACTATCTCTACAACCAGGACTAATATGCAAGCAAATCGAGTTCCTTGCTGTTTCAAAATTACATGTGATGTTCAGACAGGAGGGAAGTAAACACCATTATAGATGATTTGCAACAGGTTAGCAATCGGATATAGAAAAGTATTGTAAAGGATGAGAAGAACATGAGTATGAATGGAATGAACAAACTTACCATCATTGAACTATTTTTGCGTGCAAAGGTATTGGTTGTAGGTTAGAATTGCGAAAGCTTGCAAGCTTTCGCAATTCTAACCTACAACCAATACCTATGCCAGAAGAATTTCCAATCAATAGACTAGAATAGGATCAGCGAAGAACGATATTTATGGTTAGTGCACTATCCTTCATGGAAAGCATGTGGAAAGAAATGAGAGAGGGGAAAGACACCTACTCGACAACGTACCAGCCTTACCTGTCATCTTCATGATAACCGGATGATGAAATGGTCTTATACGTCGCGCATCAACAGCCTTAAATAGACAGCTCATCCACTCATAATGACCTCGTCGTAACTGGAAGGCAGATGATTTGGCAGACGATGATGTGGCAGATGATTTGGCAGCGGATGATCTGTCAAATTTTCTGGACGTGATAAATTAGCAGAAATAGAAATCATGCCCCTACGCAATGTCAAACCAACCTAAAAGGCTTGGTATTGATGTTTAGCTGCATACTGAAGGAGAAACATCGAATAAATGCTGTAAATTAGAGTAGTAGACAATCCGAAAGAGAATTGAAACCGTGTTCTCATCTATATATAGTTTATTACCATAACAAGATTACTAATGAGGCGTATTATACCATGTACTGAAGCCAAATTGTAAATGATTCGTGTATTTCATTCAGAAAAGGAAGCAGGAATCGTTGGAGGCATTAAAGCTCGCTGAAGAACCCAACATGGGAAATCAAGTCACCTGTTTCTTGACTTAGGTAGGACACTAGTCAGTGTGAAGTTTTCGATAAGATGTAACGGTAAGAAAATATAGGTACCATAAACTATTACAGTGGCCTGGTTAAAAAGAGACGGATACCATCTTATCAGTTGCCTACTAGTTGACACTAATCCACAATTTGTGCAAGGTTCTCTCGAATCCAAAGAGAAGAGATGAAACGAACAGCTGTTCGGAAGAAAGGTACACCTCGAAGAACCCGGAGAAGGTTTGAATCATTGTCAATCCCATACGAAAGTGGGAAAAGGCACGGAAATGGGGAACACCCGCTAGTTTCGAACGAAACATTCGAGGTTCAAGCCGATATACCGGACGAAAACGTCGGAAAAGCAACTGCTGAAGAGAAGAATATTTCTAGTGGCAATGGAGAAGAGCACATTTGATTTTTTGAGGCTGGAAAAGTTACCAGAGAAGAAGAAACGATAGGCTCTGAGGAAAGCTCGGCTGAGAGCTGTGGTGACCACGACGGAGAAGAGGCAGCGGAAGATGACCGCGGACTTGTGGATAAACTGCTGACCTGGCCAGTATTCTCTGCAATAATATTGCTTAGTGGAACGCTACGGATGAAACGAAAGGACTATGAAGGTATGCGTGAGATGTCTAATTTCAAGCGGGACATTTCGGATCAAGCACCTAGCGACTCGTACATGAGGAAAGTCATTTTACCGTTCATTCTGAAAACATGTTTTCCACAAAGCATGGATACAACGTGTGAAATAGATGTAACAAGAAGCGGCTCTAGGCTTGGAAAGATGTCTCCAGGACTGTCTAGTAGCAGTAGAGCTCATTGTACTACATCGGTAAGAGTCGTGCTACCGAGTGTAGGACCAGCCGGGGTGGCGATCGCTAAGGGAGTTCTAGAATTGCAGCCGTGTCAGGGCGAGGTGAACCGTAACGCGCTGGTTGAACTTGCGTTTCGCGCGTCGCTCGGTCGCGCTTGCGAACGGGTGGTACAACGGCGGAACGCGTAGGGAACGATCGCAACACGGGATTCGCGGGCCGGCGCAAGCCGTGATCTCAGGGCGAGATCACCGAGTAAACTAGAGCACAACGCGATCCACACAGGGGTCGTAAATCCCAGGCCTAGTGGCGTGCGACGCAACGCGCGCTATCGCGGTGCGACACGGTTCGACGATTGGTTTATGCGCAGCGCGCACGCGAACGTCGGCGATCGTGAGCAACCCGCACGCAACGTTTCAACGCAATCCGTCCTCGCGATTCGCTAAACGCTTAACTCGTAGCTGCGAAGATGCTGGCTGTTTATTGGTAAGGTGCGAAGCTGAACGACCATTAGTAGCTAACTACTCAGGACCGGTTGTCCTTACGCGGCCAGCCGGCGGCCGCTCGCTCGCACGCAAAACGCACGCAAAAGGGAAATATTTGGGAAAAAGACTTTCGTCATAAAAAAACCAAAAAGGGAAATAAAAGGGAAATGCGCAAAAAGCGCTACACGTGACGCCGGGCTCGTGGTTTCGTGGCAACGTACGCGCGCACGCGCTCGCATCGACGCTCCGTGACACGTAATCAAAACGCCACGCGTACGCTCGCTTACTAACTAACTAAGATAGATGCACGCGAATTCATCCCGACGCAATCGCAGCGAACGCGCGCGCGTCGACGAAATAAATTGCGCCACACCGAGCACATGGGCAGAAAGGGATATACAGACTGGACCCATTTTGGACTGCATAAAGTCTAGTAAAAGGGATAATGGTGATGAAAGGGAAGATGAAGCATATCAAATTGCTTCAGAAAGTATTCAAAACTCTTTCATTGTCAAATACCGTTCAGCTGTTCTGAATGACCCATTCCATCGCATTTCGGTAAGTGCATCAGATCATGACGGTCACAAGATGCACAGAATGGTATACGCCCGACATGGAGACGAGTTGAGGATCATATGTATGCCGACGATAAATCAAGAGGCCCTGGTGGCTAAGCTGGGAGGAGCCAGAACGAAACAGGGAAAGAACATCGAAACTGGAAAGAATTCTAGGAGCAGAAGAAGTTTTGCAGCAAGGAGTGACTGGAGAATTGAAGCTATCATCATTGCAAGTTATCTTGCAACCGGAGAAGAACAACAAGAATCAAATATGGAAGATGTGATAGGCCCGCAAATCGATGCAATGGAAGAAACCGAGAAAAGAAATGCGAAGCGTGTCGTCTATACCACAACGCTCGACGGAGAAAATTGCAACAATGATATTCGGGCAGGTGACGCTATCACTCTGTTTCGGCCAAAAATTAAGTCTGATGGGAGCACATTTGAAGAGTTACTACTCGTGAACAGACTTCTGAAAAAAGGACGCTGTGAACATGCGACTTTTCTCATTTGCTCCACAAGGGGAGCAACTGGGCAGCTACATCGCGAACAAATTCGGGTGAAAGACGTCCAGCTCATAGGAGCTCCAGACAGAGGTCTAGATGGCACCCCGGCTCTAAAGTATGGATGCCTGCAGTGAGGGGAATCTTTCAGATGGCAGGAAATATATCGTATACCGATTTCTGCTATATGCTGATGACTTCCAGCCGTTCACAAGCCGGAAAGGAAGTTTTGGTGGCTGCTATATGCTTCCATTAGGCATACAGCCAAGCAAGAGAGCAAGCTTCCACGCAGTCCGCGTTCTTGGATTCGTTCCCCCGGGAGTTTCAACAAATGTTGTAATTGAGAGAGTTTGTACCCGACATTGTGAAGGGAAGTACAGACGGTTTTCCAGCGAAAGATGCAAATGGAGAAGACGTGGTCATATTCCTGGATCCTGTTGGATTTATCGGAGATTACCCAGCTGTTTCGCATACTCTGGATGTCCGTGGACACACCAGTAATACACCATGCCATAGCTGCATTTTCGAAAAGCAAGATATGAGCAGCAGTGGAGGTTCACGAAATGCATACACAGCATTGCTAAACAGTCAGATGAGTACGCATGCCCGAGGAATGCACCGAAACAAGCTTGTGAGGGAAGTCGCATCGCAAGATCAGCTCAAAGTTCTTGGACTAAGCCTAGATCCGATTGAGAATAAGGCACTCCATAATTTGAGTGAATCCCTTAATCGTGTGCGGAGAGGAGTTCCTACAAACGAAGAAGGAGTTCCAGTTGTTCCTTGTCAATTCGATCCATATCGCTCTGCTGTAGTTGCCCCAGACCATCTGCTCTCCGGACTGGCTCAAGATGTGATGAATGCGACAATCACTGCAGCAACACCTGTAATTCGAAATTTGCGGAAACAGTTCTACTGAATACCCTCCGAATGTTCTGTTTGAGTAGTCAGAGTCAGGTATTCGGGCAGAACTACCTATTATTGATGAACATGAGCGATATATTCGCTGTTCTCGTTGTAGCTCCCCAAGCATTTTATTCGGCATTTCGTATCGTCATCGG
>JALQPE010000302.1:0-43737 GCA_030407315.1 Asparagopsis taxiformis
ATCGTTACGATGACTTTGCTGTAAGAAAACATCATTACAGCAGCCATGATTTCTTTACCGGGTAAAAAAATTGTGGCCGCTGTAATGAAACGTTTTCTTACAGCAAAGTCATCGTAACGATGACTTTGCTGTAAGAAAGCAAAACATTACAGCGGCCACAATTTTTTACACCGCCGTAAAATTTCTTGCTGATTTTTTACCCGGTAAACAAAGTCTTCGGCCACTGCAAGGAAACGGTTCCTTCAGCAAAGTCACGTTCGATGACTTTGCTGTAAGGAACCCTGGTAAACGGCTTCGCTGTAAGCAGCAGGGAGTTTCGTCCTTCTCTCATCCTGGTAAAGGTGAAGCGAAGTTTGAAGTCGGGTAAATTGCTCAGCAAAGGTCTGTACGGCTGTGAGAGCTCTCAGGAGTATTTTACCTCACGTGGTCTCTGTTCAGGTTATACCCTGTATATATATAGGTAGCCTAGTGTAGGTGGGAAGATAGACGAAAATTCTACAAATAATTTATAACAGTGACGGCTCTCGTAGTCGAAATCTGCGCGTTGTCAAGGGTTGAAACTAGTCTCCCCCTACGGCCTAGCTAGTAAAATCATATAAAGTTGTAGACTAATATTAAAAAGTAGCAAGCAATCTGCTGAGTAGCACTAACTATGAGATGAAGGACAGATGTATAGATGAGAACTGAAAAATGGGCTAAGGTAACAAATGGAGAATGAGAAAGACAGAACTTTATAGCAGGGAAACAGTAGTATAGGTTTTAATACTTCTGATATGCTATCTATTGCTCCTATCGTACTTGTAATATTCGACTGTGTGGATGTGGTCCCGTGAGACGTCCTTCTCCGTCTCAAGTAGATGTGGCCGCGCGTGGGCGGCCATAGACTAACTCTCGCCTGCAGGAAAGATCTCCTCGGCTGAAGCCGACCCCGTAATGGTAAAGGTCACCGCGACCAACCATACGGAATAGGGTGGCACCAAAAGATGAGAGGGGGAACCTTCCACATTCGGCGCCCGGACTGGCCAGGCATACATGACTATAAGGGCAACTACTTAAGAACCCATCGCTCCGCTCGACATCATGAAATATGATGGAGACGTGGTAGGACTTCCAACACTATTCGTCGCTACCTTGAAGTCCGTGTGCCCATCCTGGTCCGCAGCCCCATCTGCTGTAAGAAGCAGCCGCAATCCTGTCTTCGGGAAGAAGACAGGATCCTCACCCTCCATTCCCAACTTCAAGAACTCCGCACAAACACCAAGAGCAAGCTCTGCCACCAACTTGTTCTTATACATCTCCAAATTCCCCTCCTCCAACTTGTCGCACAACTCACGCCGCGGCAGAGAGAGGCGCCCACGACCACCATCGATGCGGTCCTTCGCATCACCCACGTTGTGGATGAACTGCCACGGCGAAGGATCGAAGCCGGGCTTTGCGAAAGCTGGCGGCTCGTCCTGTGGCTCCCTGTCGTCATCGTTAGAATCAGTCTGCTGGGAGGGTTTTTCAACCTCCTCAACCAGCGGGAACTGCCTAGCGAAGTGACCGAACAACTCATGCGTCGCATTACCAGCCGTGGACGATGCCAACAGGCCTTCCATAACAATAACCCCCAAGTTTTCCAACAATGCTTCTTCACCGCAAAGTACCTGTCCACCACCGTATCCTCAGCACCCGGATGCAGCTGCCTGGAATGCTGCCGCCCTCATTTCCGCCCGAACCGTCTCCACCGTCGTACTTTCCATATAGTACTTCATCCGGCTGCCAGACGCAATTGCGCTGGGAGAACGGCGGCCACATTCTCATCGACGATGCTGTCGGGAATGGGATTCTCCTGGGCGTCGTCGAACTGGAGAACCGGCTCCCGAGAGCGACCTCGGGAAGCCGACTTGGATTTCTTTGACGACGACTTTGATGAAGTCTCACCGAGCCTTCTCTTTTTGGTAGAAGGCTCGGGCGTCGCAGAAGCGGCTTCCAAGTTACGCTTCCCGAGGATGGAGTTTTCACCCGCATCCTCGGGGGCGCTCTCCAGCTCGACGACCTCCACAGCACCACCCGCCGTTCCACCACGACCGGAACGACTCGCTTGCAGGCGGGTACTCCTTCTGGGCATCACTTTCCTCCCAGAAGTTTCCACTCCGGGCGGTGCAGAATCACTGACTTCAATGACATCTTCGTCAGGATCTGCACCGCCCTTCGCACTGCTGCCCTCGACCACATTCTCGGGAGTAGGGCCCTCCGTCGAAATCCTCGCAACCGTCTTCTGTCCAACCCCACCGGATGGTGAAGGGACGAAGCTGTCATCGCTGGAGCTTCCCGAACTGCTAGCAGATGCAGAACGGGAAGCTTCGACAGCGGGGGCCGGAGCAGCAGGGTGCTGCTCGGCAGCCGGAGTCGCAGGCTCAGGCTGCGAAGCCGGTGAGACCTGCTCCTGCGCGGCTTGGACAGGACGGTTGGGGGTACCAGTCCCGGCGTGGGAAACTGGACCAGAGCGTTCGCTGCCATCCTGGGGACCACGCGCAGTCGGCTTGACCGGGTCACCGCAGGGGAGGATGCAGACACGGCAGGGGTAGAGACAGGAACAGGGCAACCTCGGAATTGCTGGAAGATTCCAGTTGAGGTGGTGGGGGCAAAGGAATGGAGGATGAAGGGATGGGCAAGGAATTGGAAGAGGAAGGGATGGGGGCATCATCACCACATGTGGCTGGGAGCGCAGCATGTGGGATGTCTGGGTACATCGCGTGAAAGCGTTTCCGCATTTGCATGTCGCGGTACCCAGTGACGCGCAGGAGCATTTTCCTGGCGTCCTTCCCGAAGACAGACTTCTTACGGGGAAAAATATTTTCGTAACTGTAACCATCGGGGGGGCCTTCCTTGGGACGGAAGTCTGCCCAGCACCCCTTCTTGGGGACCATCTGAGCAAGAACTTCGACAACGCGCGAGCGAATGTCGAAGCTCTTGCTCGGGTCACCCCGGCTGGGAATTGACCCATCCAGCATCCTCAACACATCCGACACGTTCCAGTACTCGGCCACCTCCTTCACGTACCCGAAGATTTCCAACAAACCAGCAATCCATTCCTGCCCAATGGTACCAACCGAGTACGGTTTCAGCCCGGCCGACCGACGGCTACAAGTGTAGCGCGCCGTCATCTCCAGGATGAAACACTTCTGTACATCCGGAGCACTCCTGAACGACCCATTGAACAACAAGTTCACCGTACACCCAGCCAGATCCTCTGTGGAAGAAAATTGAACGAACTCCGGCCTGTTCGGGATGCTCGACCAGTATTTGAAAGCAGGGCTTTCAATGGTCTTGAACCCTCGCGCGATCGAGACGTAGCGCATGAGCTGTCTCGGACGAATCCAGCTCAGCGCTTTCCGTTCTTTTATGTATTGAACGGTCGGCTCGATCTTCTTCTTTCCCAGGCGGTGGATATTGATGAACTCCATCACAGAGCACACATTGTCAGCAACTGTTACCTCGCTGACATTGTGGGTGTGGAAGTTCATCAGCCGTGAAAGCGGGAGTACTTCTTCGGAGCAGAAGACATCCCGGCCAAGCCGAGTCGGTGGGAGGAGAAAGTCGACTGGAATAGTTCCAAAGCGACGGTAGATGTCAGACTTGACAAACTCCTCCCACTCTGGACTGTCCTTCGCAGGAGCAGGTCCAGCCGACTCGAGAATGGCCTTCAACGCGGTCACTCGGTGAGATCCATCGACATATTGCAGTCGTACTTTTGCATTGGAATCAATCACCTCGCAGACGGACACGCGTGAAGCAATCACGGAAAATCCCTGAGTGAGAAACGTTTTCTTCAACTCATCAACGCGATGCGGCCTGACCACCCTGGACACGACTGCCGGAGGAGAAACATCCAGGGGGGAAATGAAGACTGGAATGTTTCGGCAGCTCTCCGGACTTATGTCGTAGTCCACATCCACCGGGATGGGCACTGTGCCAGGGTAGGCCAGCCTGGTGCTGCGGAGAGGCTTGTTCGGTACGATGTCACGAGCGTTGTGATCATCGACCTTCTCCGCATCCTCTGCCAAGTCGCTGCCGGACGCGATGATCATGTCCGGAGCAGGCGAGCTGGGCAGAGGAGCACCAGATCCCTCGACGGCTGGCGCCGCTTCGGCAGATTGAGCCGGAAGCGGAGTTGCGGGAACGCCAGCGTCGATTGTCGGGACAACCGCGGGATCGGAAGCGGAAGGGGGGGAGGGGACGGGCTTAGGTGCTGGGCTGAGCTGGGTCAGCGCTGCAGCAGCTTCGCAAACGTCCATGGGGACAGGGGGGGCCAGAGAAGGAGAAGGAGAGGGAGAAGGAGAGGGAGAAGGAGTGGGAGAATCGTTGTCACGGCGGCTGGCAGAGCGCACCTGGCGGTCGAAAGCGTTGGGGGATTGTTGAGCCATTGCTTTGGTGAGTGATTGACAAACGAAGAGTGAAAGATTGAGAAAGAGAGAAGAAGATCTGAACGACAAGCTGTTTTGCTGCGTAAGCTGAGTAAGATAGGCGAAACTTAGAGATCTGACATATTCCTATTAGTATACACCCTGGTAATGATATTCAGCGGTTGACCAATCCGAACCTTCCACATCACTTTTCGTTGTACGACAATTACAGCTCAGGCAGTTTACCAAGGATCCTTACAGCAAAGCCATCGTTACGATGACTTTGCTGTAAGGAAACGTTTCATTACAGAGGCCAGGAATTTTTTTACCGGGTAAAGAAATCATGGCCACTGTAATGTTTTGTTTCCTGACAGCAAAGTCATCGTTACGATGACTTTGCTGTAAGAAAACGTTTTCATTACAGCGGCCAGGAATTTTTTTACCGGGTAAAGAAATCATGGCCACTGTAATGAAACCTTTCCTTACAGCAAAGTCATCGTAACGATGACTTTGCTGTAAGCATCCCTGGTAAACTGCTCCATCTGTAAGCCGTTGGTCTCAACCCTCGCTCTCGTTTCTGTTGTCCTCCTTCATCATCTCCACCTACCTTCCCCCTACACACCACCTCTCTAATGTCACTCTACCCACCCTTTGGTGCATGAAATATTTTCTTACCACTGCCATAGTCTACACATACTGCTGCCTTCATACCTCTGCATGCCTACCCTTCAATCTTTCTTCCATCTTTCTCTACCGTGCTAGGCTTAGACCATGCTCTGTGCACATCTGACTTACTTAATATCATTGTATAGCTAGAAACTAGAATAATAATTACATCACTAGAGTACACTGCAAATGTTAGTAACTATGGTTGGTGTGGTACACAACACCCTAACTCCTTCATGAGTAAACTTTGCGCACAGAACCGTTCAATACCAGGTAGTGCAGCCAGCGCAAACCAGGCTTGCACGACGCAGAGTGCTCCCCAGAGCCGTCAACAGTCGTCCAAACCATCGTTGTACGATGTTCCCGGCTCCACACTTCCCTTCTCACCCTTCCCAGGGTGGGAGACGGACGAAACTCCCAACCGCTTACAGCCGAAGCCGTTTACCCGGGATGCTTACAGCAAAGTCATCGTTACGATGACTTTGCTGTAAGGAAAGGTTTGATTACAGTGGTGAGAAAATTTTACCGGGTAAAAAAATCAGCAAGAATTTTTTACCCGGTAAAAAATTGTGGCCGCTGTAATGATTTGATTTCTTACAGCAAAGTCATCGTTACGATGACTTTGCTGTAAGAAATCAAATCATTACAGCAAAGTCATCGTAACGATGACTTTGCTGTCAGCACCCCAGCGAAACTGCATCATCTGTAAGCCTTCCTCACCTCAATGTTGTAACCAAAGACGACTGCGATATTACCTTGTTCTATTCTAGTAGTGCCCACCATAGTTTCCTCCCCTTCTCATATTAAATTGAGTATTGTATATCTCTCGACCCGTCTACATACGCAAACGTCATGTACTAGCCTAACTTTCATCGTTTACTTGAAGGCGGCCTTGATGCCTGCCATAGAATGCTATTAAGAACTAATTTCATCAGATATCTAAACGCTCCCAGTAGTTGACATTGAAGGGAGGCTGTAGCAACTTCTCCCTGGAAGTTCGCAGTGATAGATGGGACCGGATAGGATGCTGGTACCTCACCGAAGAACGACCCTCCGCGAATCCCATTCCTCCGTGATACACGTCCGTTCGGCATACAAGCAGGGAATACGGTGGGATGCGCACGTTCGTCACTGGCACGCGGTACTTTTCTTTCGCTGGATGACTTAGGCACACATGGCTGAACTTGGCGATACGAATGATGAACCCATCCGCACCAGCAGCCATCATGAAATATGATGGCGAGTTGAGAGGACCAGTTCCAGTTCCCTCACGGACGGGAACATCGGTATGCATAAGTTGCTCCTGACTACCTTCTGCGGTCAAAATCAGACGAAGACCCGTTTCTGGAAAGACCACCGCTTCTTCTCTTCCAAACCCGAGCTTCAGGTTCTCCGCACAAATCGCCTTACCTAGCTCCAGAATCAGCTTGTTCCTGTACTGCCGCGCGCTTTCTTGCTCAAGGTCATCGCAGATGCTTTTCCGGTCCGTCTTGAATACACCAGTGCTGTCTTTCGGTCGAAGTGGTTTCCACGGGTTCTTCTGACTTGCACTTGAGCCACTTGTAGTACCTTGGAATGTGCTGGCCATCTGTGTGAATAACTCGTGCGTAGCTGCTCCCACTGTAGTAGAAGAGAAAATGTCTTGCAACACCACGTAACCAAGCTCGTCGATCATTCTTCTCTGGTAGCTGAAGTATTGTTGGCTTTCACAAGAACCGAGGGGACATACCAAAGTAGAGTAGCCTGCAGCTGCTTCCATTATCTCCGTCCGGATTGTATCAATGTCTTCTTCTGTGATATAATACTTCATTCTCGAGTTGGAAGGAACGCATAAAGGCAGCTTCTCAGGTATGTCCTCTGCGAATGTGCGGTCTGGAAGGGAGTTTTCTTGCTCGTCAGTGAAGAGTGGTGCTTCTTCTCCAGTCGTTCGTTTTCTTGCATTGACTCTACTCTTCTTTTCCCGGGGAGGCCCAATCTCAATGTTGTCATCCGGCGTATTGGGCTCAGAAAACTTCGCGCTAGTATCTTCCCTTCTTCGCTTCTTATGCAACCTGGACTCGTTTTCATCGCCGCTTCCACCAGAACTCCTGCTTCTTCCCGAATTCTCCTTGTCCACTTCGGCCGGGCTAGTGCTGTAAGTTTCTGGTGTCCTGATTCGAAGTTTCAATATCACAGAGCGGTTCTGCGCATCTCCAGCTTGTTGTCCAGGCGTGTCTATGTCCATGCGACCACTATTGTCCAAGTTGATATCCAGACTTTGCGTATCGCCGCTTTGTTTCCTTCCCTGAGGAAGATCTTCTCTGACAATCCTTCCCGGCGAATTATCCCTGGCACGACTTTCCCGCTCTGCCCTTGAAGCTGAAAGACGTTCCTGTTCTTTTTGGAGAACAGCAAGACGTTCTGCTTCCCTCTTCTCAGCTGCTGCAAGACGCGTGGCAGGACGTTCCTGTCCTCCCTCTTTTGCTGCGGCAGGACGGTCTTCTGCTTCTTTCGGGGTGCTCAGAGGTGCCTCTTCTATTGCTTTCGTCGCGACAGCAGGAATCACTTCTTCAGCCACCACATTTGGAGTAATTTCCTGTTCTTCCTCCACAACAGCAGAAACTTCCTGCTCTGCTTGGGCTTCGGCAGATACTCCTTCTTCTGCTTGAACAGGACCAGAAGTTTCCACAGTTTCCTTCTCTGTAGAATTATTTCCCTGTTCTGCGGCAGTAGGTGCTTCTTCGTCTTCTGCTTTGGCGCCATCAACAAGTGCTTTTTCTATTTCTCCGGGGGTCATGCGATTCCGTTCCCTCTCCTCCTCCGCTTTCGTCTCCTGCATTGCCTTTGTCCCGGTAGCATATTCCAGTTTGTCGTAAAAACTGTTTGTAAACATCCCGTTCTTGGTTCTCAGACTGCTACTGTCTACCACGTCGTCATGAAAGTCGACAAGGACGAATACAATGCGCTCTCCAATGCGATGATCATTATCCCCGACCTCCTTCGCGTTTTCTGCTGCCAAATCCGTTCGCACGAATTCCTCCATCGTTGCAGAGTTCAACCACTTGCGGACGACCTCTGCCATATCATAGATGGCCAACAGAGCCAGTAGCCAAGTGCGCATCGTGAACGGACTTCCGCTTCCGATATTTCTGACAAGTCCTCTCTTCCTCCTCATCCTTGTCCACGACGCTGTCATCTCGAGCACAAACCACTGGAACCACTCCTTATCGCGCGTCCCGCGTCCGTCCGTGCCATTGCGGAATATTGCGTTATTGACAAGATCGAGCACGCACCCGTACATATCGGCAGAGTCAATTCGAGAAAAGTCCGGATCTCTTCCCTCGGTTCTTGCATCCTCGATTTCTCTGTTCCTATCCAAAGCATTGTAAACGCTAGGGATAGAGCTCCAGTACACGAAAGCAACGCTGTCTGTGCGATTGAACCCCTTCGCAATGTTGATGTACTGCCTATACGAGTTCTCCGAACGGTTCCTGTCGGACGGCAGAATATAGCTCACTTCTTTCAGAATAGGAATAAGCCGGACAACAGGAAGATCCATCTGGTTGGAAAACCTGAGAAACTCTATGACCGCACACACATTGTCGGCAATGCTCACAGAAGCGACATCGTGAGTTTGTATATTGGCTTCGAGAGACAGTTTCAGAACCTCCAGCGCATCGAAAATTAGACGCCCGTTCGGCGCAATCAACTGTTGTACCCAAACCAATTCCAAGGAATCCCTGTTCTTTCCTGAGTACTTCTCCAGGCATAGTTGCAGAGCAGCTATGCGATGAGAGCCATCGATGCAGTAAAACTCGTCTCCTTCGTTATCTTCCATTTTGCAGACTGTAATCATAGTTCCAGTGGTAGAGAAACCTCTATCCATGAAAATGCTGGCCAGTTCGTTTACACGACCCGGTCGCACCAAACGGGAGGTCACTGTCGGAAATTTCACTTTGCGAGGATCAACTTGCACTTTAGAAGAGCTGTACTGAGCAATAGTGATGCTTTTCTCTTCAGCAGAAGGAGAATTGCTCTTCTCCGCTGTAGTATTCATGATACTATTGTCTCCCATTGTAATCCCTGCAATCTCAGTTCGTTCAATCGGTTCTCTGTTCAAATGTTGTGTAGACGATGAAATCCACAATTGTGGTACCTCCGAGTGCGCTTCCCGTCTCTCAGCTTCCTCTCTTATACTGTCCGGACAAGACATTCCCTACCTACGTTCAGTCCTGATGAACCTTACGCTGCACCCGCTCAGCACCTCTGACTCTACCTGATCCTGATACCTCCACAAAGCGTTTAGCCCTTTCCATCAATCTACACCTAATAGTATGTACCTCTAGCGCATATAATGCAATCGAACCCGTTTACCTCACCACGTCAATTATCATTCATATTCCAACAACCTATTTCATCCACACTCTCCACCTCGCTTCTTCTTCCGTACCATTGATTCCTATCAATCGATTCTACGTGAGTTTTATACATTTACTACGATCCACCTCTCCTACAAGTCTGAAAAATTCATTTCTACACTAACTTTTGCTACTCACAAATGAACGGTTCCCGTGCAGGCCACTGCTTGAATTTCTTCCTATTGGCGTACTCGGCTGCAAAGGATTCATAGACTATTTAAACGGTGATCATATAAATGGTTTTCAATGTGCTCCAATGGACAATACACCAAAGAACATCAATATGAATTCATTTCAACTACCTATTCACTACTGCGATTCAGTTTTCTTGCATACCAAATCTCATTGCGTTCCTACCCTAGTCGATTCAAAATGCTTCCTCTTCGTCAGTTGATCAATATTCCTTATTCCTTACAACGAGCAGGTCCTCTGGACATCCTAAAGTTGGTTACTTAACCTTAACTATCGATGAATTTGCTGTAATGAAACGTTTTCTTACAGCAAAGTCATCGTTACGATGACTTTGCTGTAAGAAAAGAAAACATTACAGCAGCCATGATTTCTTTACCGGGTAAAAAAATTGTGGCCGCTGTAATGAAACGTTTTCTTACAGCAAAGTCATCGTTACGATGACTTTGCTGTAAGAAAAGAAAACATTACAGTAGCCATGATTTCTTTACCGGGTAAAAAATTGTGGCCGCTGTAATGAAACGTTTTCTTACAGCAAAGTCATCGTAACGATGACTTTGCTGTAAGAAAGCAAATCATTACAGCGGCCACAATTTTTTTACCCGGTAAAATTTCTTGCTGATTTTTTACCCGGTAAAAAATTCTTCGGCCACTGCAAGGAAACGGTTCCTTACAGCAAAGTCATCGTTACGATGACTTTGCTGTAAGAAAGCAAATCATTACAGCTGCCACGATTTTTTTACCCGGTAAAACATTCTTGGCCACTGTAATGGAAACGTTTTCTTACAGCAAAGTCATCGTAACGATGACTTTGCTGTAAGCATACCTCCCTCCATCCTCTCAGATCCTCTCCCCACTACTTTGCACCAATCCACCACCGCCCTAGAGTGTACAATTCATATGTGATGCATCTGGTTATTCATTTTATTCTTCCCTAAAAATCATGCAGCCCTCGGTGGAAATCCGTCTCGCCTACATAGTGCATATATCTCTCCACCCTCCAGCAGTCCGGGTCCGTGCCTTACCTCCCTCATGTTCTCATCATATTCGCATACACTCCCATTGCAATAGTGCATACCAAACACCTCAGTGACTCCCTCACTCATCTCCACAATTACTGTTCGTCGCCTCTCTTCGACCTTGAACACTCCTTCATCAGTTTTTCGCAAACCCAGGCAAACTCCATAAGCTGTACCTTGCTCATCTCTCGCACTCTCGTTCCTCAGGATAAAGAACGCTAGAACAATAAAAAACCGCGGTTCATAATTAATTCTTCCCCGCATTATCTCTGATGTGAGACGAGACGCCGGGTACAGAATCGCTTGTGAAGTTGCACCATCCTCACATTTCATCTGTTCAGGGCAAACAGCATGGATGATAGCTCCTGATTCTAGAGAGCCAGACCTCTGCACTGTTTTCCTTCCCCACTCTGTCGTAGTGCTTCTAGAAACTCTTCTCACCCATTCGGCATACTTTCCACACCCGCTTGTTCCGCTTCCGTACCTTTCGGTAAAGAACCGTTTGAAAACACCTACAGCACCCTCTGCCATATCACATTTTCCATTCATGTACTCCTTGACCTCGTCAATAGATATACCTCCATGCCCTCTCCACGTCACAATTTCACCATCCGCCGACAATATCTTTCCTCGACGCTGGGAGAGAAGCTGGAGAACCGGTTCCTGGAAGCAGTTTTTCACTACCTCGTCTTCCACATCTATTTCTCTCCCTAGCTCCTGTGAAAGAACGTTGACCATTTGAGAGCATTCGGACGAGGACCAATGTTGTGGCTCCATGCCGATTTCGCGCAAAACAATGGCCACTCTCGTCTGCCAGTCATCCGCAAGAACTAATTCCAGCGCTGAAAGCTGTTCGCTTTGGTGATTGGACATTCTCACACCTTTCTTCAGCGGCTGATGCATCCGTTCGAATATAAGCTCCTGCACGTGCTTCACAGAGCCGTAGGCAGGAAGCGTATGAACACAAAACTCGACAAGACGATGAACATTAGGCTTGTCCAAATGTGCTCCTGCTCCCTTCACTTTCCGACAATACTCATTCAACGTCTCCACGTAGTCTACAGTTCTTCCCAGAATGTATTCATTCCTGCCACCTTCTCCGTCAGCCGTCTCTACTTCATGGGGACCGTCTTTCCACCATACGGGCATGAAACTAATACACGAAACCAGCTTCTGAAACATCACTACTAGTTTGACGGCCCCATCAAATTTTTCACGATGACCTTCCCCTTTCCCATCCATCATTCGAGCTGCGTTTTCGAATGCCATAGGTGCTATCAGAAGCACACTGAATATGTCACTCATGTTCATGGAAAGCAGATTGTTGGTTCCAAATAAACGGTTCTGCCTTCCCATCCTGAACTTCTTCAGAGCGCCCAGAATTTGCAATTCAGCTACCTCTCGAATTCGTGGGCTGGCAGCTGAAATACAAGCGTTCAGTACATCTTGTGCCAGTCCAGACAATAGATGGTCAGGTGCTATCACTGCGGAACGGTACGGGTCAAAAATTGCTGGGACAACTGAAACTCCGTTTTCCGTCTTCGGTACTTCTTCCTGCACTGCTTCCAAGGAAGTGCTCAGGACATGAAATGGTAAATCTTCCCCTTCTTCTGCAGCCAGTCCGAGAGTGCGAAGCTGGGTTTCTGTGGCATCCTTACGTGTCGATGCATTCCGATACTTGCTCCTGGCATGCGTCGATGTTTGCCCGTTCACTACCGAAGTGTATGCATTCTTCGTGCCACCAGTACTGCTCAGGTCATATTTGCGGAAACTGCAGATGTGGCACGGAGAGTTTGATGTGTGTCCAAGAACATCCAGGGTATGTGAAACTGCAGGATAGTCTCCAATGCTCCCCACTGGGTCTAGAAATACCACAATATCTTCTCCCTCTGCATTTTTCGTTGGGAAACCCTCTGTGCTTCCTCGCACTATATCTTGAACGATATATCGCAATACACAATTTGTGGACACTCCCGGAGGTGGCAAACCAATCACTCGAACCGCTTGGTAGCTTCCCCTTTTCCGAGGCGGTAGATTGAGAGGTAACATATAGCATCCACCAAAACTTCCCTTCCTGCTTGTGAATGGTTCAAAGTCATCCGTGTAAAGGAGAAATCGGTAAACAAAGTAGTTTCGACCATCCTCCAGCTTTCCCCAACATGGTGCATCTTCTCGCGGAGACGCTGGGTGCCATTGCGACCTGTGGTCTCCGAAACCATCCGAGAACACCCCTGAAACACGAATTTCTTCATAGTTGGGGCTTCCTAGTCTATCGGGCGGGTTTCTGGCTTCAGCAAAGCTCGCGCCCGGTGAAAAGCAAAGTAACATGGTGGATGCTTCTCCGACCTGCTCTTTCAAATACCTGTTCACCAATACGACGTGTGGAACAATATCACCCTCTTCCATTCCAATTGGTAATAGAACGGTTATCACGTCCCCAGCTCGTGTTCCTTTTCCCTTGGCTCCTGCTCCGATTACACATTGCGATATCGCTCGCAGAGCATGCTGCCTCTCCCATTCCAATAGATGTGACATTCGCGGCTGCAGATATTTTTCGACATGCACATCATGCTCACCGTCGTGTCGAGCCTCATAGGTAACTATGGTCCTAGCATGAAGTTCCCACAACGACGTAACCGCCACTCTTCTCCTCTTCGGTTTCCCACCATCTCTGTCATTCTTCCTGAACCCTTTTGCTCTTTCGATGACGGCAACCTGACGAGCTCCTGGATGACATCGGATTCGAATTGCTGTTCCATCAGGTACATAAATGTGCTTCAAACCCTTTTTCCCATCGCTGTCAATGGGAACAACTGCTGTGCGAACGAATGGGTCGCTCAAAACACCCCTCCTGCACTTTGCAATGAACGAATCTTCAATGCTGCACTCTGCGGTTGATTTTTCTCCTTCCGAGCTTCGATTGTTCGCATCACTGCGGAATGCTTTAAAGATTGGTCGAGTCTGGACATCTTTCAGAGCCCATGTGCTTGGGAGTACAATACGAACTTTCGCCATTCCTCCACAATTGTCTCTGTCATCTGTTGTTCCACGGGTTCCTACTGCACCTCGATGCTGTGCAGCTCTTGCTCCGCTCTTTCGAAGGTCTATCGGAAACTCGATGTCACAGCTCTTTGCATAGCAGTGTTTCCTCAAGAATGGTAGTATCTTCTGTCGCATCACAGAGTCCGACGGGACGTGCTCACTTGGATCTCTGCGGAAATTCATTCCGAACAGGGTACCTTCATAGTGGGCTCTTGTCATTCTTTGAGTTCCACTCAGCTGAAGAGCCCCATACATCGCAGGCCATTGTAGTAATGCCTTGAAATCACCACATGCTTCATCCCCAGCATTTCGGTCTATCGGGCCTCCAGTTGAAATGGAATCAGAACCTCGTCCGGTTGCTTCTTCCGATTCCATTAGCGTGCTCGATGCTACGTAGATGTCACTTCCAGCTTCATCGTTGTTGCTGTACACATCAATACAACCTTCTATTGTGTCACCCATAGGGATTGGGGACTCCAATAGGTCATCTGTGGTACACTCACGTCGTAGCTCATTACCTCTCGGGATTTCTTTGTTCATGCAGGCTGCATCACTGCTGCGGATTTCTCCCTGCAGTTTCCCAGGAAGCTGTTTACTGGGACTGGCCACATTGAGTGAATCGAATCTCGCCTTTGTCCTACGACTTGTGGTTTTCTTTCGAATAGGAGTCCGTCTCGGAGCCATCTTGATGTTTTTGTTCTTTTCTTCTTCGCTCAGTTTTGTTGCATAGAATACAACTCTAAACTTCTATGACATGACTACTATCTCAATACAGTACTACTACTTTTAACCGTTACGAAACCTTTCCAGGCTTTCATTCGATCCAATGAACTGGTTCACCACAATGCTTTGCCCTATGCTCATTGCTTTATGCACATTGATTGCTATTTCATCCGGACTCAACATCGTTTTGCTATCTTGTATCGCATCCCCTAACCACAAACCCAGCCAAGATGTATCCATTTCCGGAAAACGGCCGTTTATTTCGCAGTGATGCTCTAGGCACTAATACTGAATCTGATTTTCTCATACACGTACTTCCTACTCGTATACTCTACCATTTTCGGCCCTATTTACAAGTTGAAAGCACAATCTCTCGTTGAATCGTACTCGGTGTGATATCTTAAATTAGCATAAATTTATATATTGCAATGCAGATTCACTGCTCGCTTGCAACATGAAAATTATAAAATTTCTCCCACACTCCTGTTTCCTAGCCGCCCACATCCACGTGGCCCGCTTTGACTGCCTGCCAAGTGTGCTCAGAGCATGCAATGACGTCATCGATATATACCGTCCAAATCATCACTGGAAGCGCGGACTCCTCGTCCAGGAAAGTGCGCCATTTTTCCTACTCCTCGCCTCCCCCTTTCCAGTAGGCCCGATATGCTAGTGTTTTTCCTATATTTCTGTAGTGATGACGTCATTATAGACTAGAGAAGGCGGTAGAAGATACAATAATTTTGCGCCTGTTCTGCCAGGTCATGTGCTTCAAAGCGTAATTCGCACCCTAGGTATCGTTTTTCTGGGCCTCCCATCGCACCGCTCCGTTTCAAATTCATCCCTCTATTGTTAGAGTACACGTCATTTCCGCCCGCAGAGTGCTACTTAAACAACAGATTCTGGAGATCCCTGTTTCCATCTTCATATCCGTCGGAAGCAAAGCAACAACCCTGGCCGTGGAAGCCGTATAGATCATCTAAACTGCTTCCAAAGCGTAAGTTTTAGATCATCAATACGGCTCCCAAGGCCAAAGTTGTTGCTTTGTCTCCGACGGATATGAACCATGATGGTACGTTTCCACAACTCACGCCACTAACCCAGTTTTCTATTCGTTTTCTCTTTCTCAGGTTTCCAGTCGGTGAGTGTTCCAATTCTACTTTCATTTATCTTTCTCTCTTACCACTTCTCCACTAATTTTCTTTTCTGCCTGTGAGTACATATCTCAATTTGGGATGCAATGGTATTTGTTAAGGTACGTTAGTCTCCTAATCACCATCAATTTCCCTCTCCAATTCAACGTCACTAACTTGTTTCCTTTCTCTACATCATTTTTTCTTCTTCTCTTCATTTCCTAGCTTATTCATGCAGCTCAATCAGTTGATAGATTTCTAGACTTTTCTAGTAGTTTTAGTTTTACTCGTCGGAATAGTGTTAGTTGTAGTAGCATTTTTAACATAGGGATTGTTTATTCTCAATGTAGCCTGCGCAAATAAACAAATCCAGAGTGAAGCTTCCCATATCGCACCCTCTTAGATTGCTACCTATCCTACCGCGTATACCTCTCGCTAGCTCATAGTCACTACGAAATAAAAATTCCTAGCCGTACTATTCTGTCCATTCCCATATGAATACCGTCCATGCCCCATCCTCATAGCGCTAGAACTGCCTTCCTCTACCCCAGAAAGATGCCCACGACAGCGTGACGCTCCATCTCATCCACCACTCCCAGACACCGAATTTTACTATATCAGGACACTACTTTTACTGTCTCCAGGTGCTGCCCAGGGCAGCACGAAATACTGTCTCCAGGTGCTGCCCAGGGCAGCACGAAATACTGTCTCCAGGTGCTGCCCAGGGCAGCACGAAATACTGTCTCCAGGTGCTGCCCAGGGCAGCACGAAATACTGTCTACAGGTGCTGCCCAGGGCAGCACAAAGTACTGTCTACAGGTGCTGCCCAGGGCAGCACGAAATACTGTCTACAGGTGCTGCCCAGGGCAGCACAAAGTACTGTCTACAGGTGCTGCCCAGGGCAGCACAAAGTACTGTCTACAGGTGCTGCCCAGGGCAGCACAAAGTACTGTCTACAGGTACTGCCCAGGGCAGCACAAAGTACTGTCTACAGGTACTGCCCAGGACAGTGAAAATCACTGTCTCCAGGTACTGCCCAGGACAGTGAAAATCACTGTCTCCAGGTACTGCCCAGGACAGTGAAAATCACTGTCTCCAGGTACTGCCCAGGACAGTGAAAATCACTGTCTCCAGGTACTGCCCAGGACAGTGCACCGTGTTGGTTCCATCTATTGTCCCAGGCAGCGTATTTCACTATCCGGCCATGTTGCCTTGGCCAATACAAAACACTATCCGCCAACACTGCCCAGTACAGTAAATTACATCATATCCAACTATTGAATAAATCATTAATTTTTACTGTCTCCATTCACTGCCTCAGACAGTACTGTGAGACAGTGTTTTTTACTGTCTGCAGACAGTGTTCCGTACTGTCTGCCAGACAGTGCAAATCACTGTCTCCAAGTGTGGCATTAATTTTCATTTGCCGCATAGTGATTTTTACTGTCTCAGACAGTAAAAATCACTGTCTCGCAGTACTGTCTGAGGCCCCCTTTTCAACACCGTAGTGTGGGATGGAAGGTCACGCACACGACATCAGGCATAAAAATATCTCAGCCTGGTTATATCAAATCCCTGCTTTCTAAGTTCCGTCTATCAGAGGCTAAACCTGCCACGTCTCCCATCGCATCCGAACTACTTACTCCGCACCAAACCTCCTCAAAGCCATTGGACACTTCTAAGTACGACTACAAAGCTCTTATAGGCTCTTTGCGTTATCTGGCAGACTCCACAAGGCCTGAGATAGCATTTATAGTTGGCCTCCTTGGTCGCTACGCCCAATCCCCGACAACACACCACTGGCAATCCGCTCTTCGAGTCCTGCGCTACCTAAAGTCAACAGAAGACAACGGTATTCTCTACAGCAACAAGTTTACAGGCTCGTTAACAGCATACTCCGATGCTGATTATGCTGCATGTCCTCTCACTCGTCGTTCCACCACTGGCACCCTTATCATGTATAACAACGCTCCGATCGCGTGGCAGTCTAAGCGTCAATCCCACGTCTCTCCATCCACCCATGTGGCAGAATACGTTGCCGCTTTCCATAGCGCCATGCATCTCACTACTATACGCAACTTCCTTGCCGAGATATCGCATGCCCCCGACGGCCCAACGCCACTTTATGTTGACAACACCGCAGCGATCGCCACTGCCACCGCAAAATTCCCAACCCCGAACGCACGACACATTGATGTCAAGTTCCACTGGCTCCGAGAACAAGTCGCCAAAAGTATCCTCCAACTGTCTCACATAGCCTCCAACATCAACCCAGCAGACGT
This sequence comes from Asparagopsis taxiformis, assembly GCA_030407315.1. Taxonomy (NCBI): domain Eukaryota; phylum Rhodophyta; class Florideophyceae; order Bonnemaisoniales; family Bonnemaisoniaceae; genus Asparagopsis; species Asparagopsis taxiformis. The sequence continues at coordinate 17,837 of JALQPE010000302.1, forward strand.
TCTCACCAAATCTCTCAAACCGGCCCAATTCATTTCCAAATTACCTCTCCTTCGCCTCGCAGCGTCCGCGACGCGCGGCGACTGACGAATAACTTTCTTTTCGCGCCGCGCCCACTACTCGGCTCTTCCTCATAACTCACATATTACACTAGCATTACAGTACACACAAGTCATATTTAAGCGGATCTACGCCGACGATCTCCAACAATAAAGCCAGGAACACGGACTTCATCAACAAGGAGGGCGTGTACACGCGACTGGGGATGCAGACTTGACATGTCGAGACACGTGTGCTTCGCGCCAAGTCCGGTGCGATGTATCATATGCGCACGTCGGGTTACACTGCACCGTTTGTAAACTGCTGTTCATTTGGCTGTTGGTGTATCCGTCGTTCGATACGCGACTGCGCATGGACTGTGGATTCCACATGCGACGTGACGTGACGGGACGAATATGACAAGATTGGAATTTTCACGGAAGTGATCCGCTTCAAATGCATCACTTTCCGCACACGGCGCGCGTACTATATCGCTATATCAGCGATGGTGAAAATGGACCCGTGGTAATGAAAATGAATGGTGTTGTGAGGACCGAGAAAAGTACAAGTAAAGTGTTCTGTAATCTTCGGTAGCTATCCAGTTGATAGGGAGGAAGGAGCAGGCTATATGTACTAATTCTAGGTGGCGTAGAACAGGGTGAATGAATCAGTAGAGTAAAAATTGCAGGTGAGTTCACACTGTTCTAATCACTGAATATCATGGTCAGTAGTTAGAGTGCCATGTAATACTCTCCTCGAAATTGCAAATCGCAAGCTGAACGTTGGCAACGTGTATCATTGGAACACGTGTGAAAGTCATGGTTATCAAAAGGAGAAATGATAAACACTCATCCCTTTTCGAGAGGTTGACTAGCCAGTAGATCGAGCAGTACTCCTGCTCAATGCAGTTGTAAATGACATAGGGATCTCACTGGAGTACATTGCAAGCTGCAATAAAGATATGAGAGGACTGTTTGGCTTCGTCAACAGGTCGGCAAGATTCAGATTACCAGGGATCCACATAATTTGATTGACATTCTGTGTCTCAAATTCATAACGCATGACACTGACATCTGCTCTAATAGAGCGGTCTGTAGCACTTCTGCATGTGGATAGTGTAGAAAACAGATCTTTGGAATCAACAATGATTATATGTGAGATATACATGTCCAGAAGCGTTTGAAAAGCTTTCACAAGAAGCTTCCCTTCATCAATACCAGCAGCAGCAGCTAGAATTTCCGCTGAACCAGTCGACTTCACAGGCCTTTTGGACCTATGCGAAGTCCATGATAGAGTATGGAACACTGAACCGCATTCCAACGTGCCAATTAGAAGACCTGCAACATAACCAAGTTGACCTATATCATCAATTTTGCTGGCATCTGAAAATACCAAAATAGAAATCGAATGCGGTATGCAGAGAGTGGGGCGCTTGAACTTAATACAAGTGCCAAGCTTTTTCAATTTGCGCAGCATATTGATTTGTGTAACCAAATGGCTGACAGTTGGTTTGGGACTCTTCTGCTGTAAGTAGCTAGCAGTATGAGCGCAGAAAGGTGAAGCAGAAATACCCAACCAACCAATAGAGCTGTTGAGAGAGCGAAATGACGATAGTTCAACATCGTTGAGTGCTGCATCAATTTGTTTGCGTCGTATGCGATCAATTGGAAAAGGTTCCAAACGGTCTAATTTTTGGTCTGCATCAACCGTAATGGAGTATTCTTCGTCTTGATTAATAGAAAGCCCAAAAAACATGAACTGGCCTGGCCCATACACGATTGTTCCAAGAACATATGATGCTGCAATATCTGCAATAATACCTTCCAGAATATGTCTGGGACCAGCAAACAATATGTCATCCACAACTTTGACTGCAACAACTTGTAAGCTGTTTTTTGCGAAAGAATAGAACAACTGGGGTACATATACAAGCTGGTTAAAACCAATAGAAAACAAGAAGTCATCGCTCATGTCTTGCCATTTCGCATTGGCATTGACAAGTCCGTATGCGGCTGTTAGTAACAACCAATAATTTTTCTTATTTGAACATTCATGAGGAGGTACCACATAGACATCACGCGCTGCCTTTCCTGTTTGTAGGAAAGCGTTTTTAAAGTCAATTTTGGCAATTGTCCATTTGAATAAAACAGCAAGTGAGAGTAGGATACGAATACCAACAGGCGGACAAGTGGAAGAGTCTGATTTGAGGGTGTGTTTCTCACGATCCTTATTTCCATGTGGTGCAATACGTGCTTTCATAATTCTTGACCCATCATCACATTGCTTGACCTTGTATATGACATGGCTAGTAATGATATTTCCATCTGGGGGAACGTTTTCTACAGGAATTTCTCGCACGGTCTTCATAAAAGCTTCTTCCTCTTTTTGGTAAGCGTTATATGTGATATAAGAGGGTAGGCTTTGGGCTTGGAAGGACATGAAGTCTTTGTTACCAAACATCTGGTAGTACTGGTCCATCACTTCCTCTTGATTACTGGAAAGACATTCGCCAGGCGTAATTGTAATTTCATTACTTGTAACTGATTTGGCAGAAGTTGAAAATTTCCATTTTTCATCAGTCAACAGTACTTTTTCACAATCTCCATCATCATAATTGATAGTGTATAATTGGTCATCAATCTGAGATACTTTCCCGGAGTAGTACATCTTGTCTAATGGCCAGTACACGTCAATACTGTCCCCGACAGAGGGAAACGTTGCACTTTCGCTGGCAGGAACGGATACAGATTCTGCAGGTCGTGAATCCGAGATAGTGCACAGTGGAATGTCTTGTTGGGACATGTCAAAGTCACTTACATCCTGTAAGTGTGTAGATGGAAGTCCTGCATTTTCATCCACATCATTTTGCTCATCAGAACTAATCTCATCAATGGAAGCGTCAGTACATCTTTCAACAGTGTCTATGGCGTCTTGAATAGCGCTGGCAAGCATATTTCCTGATATAGAGTGTCGAACATCCTCAACTGCAGCAGATACTTTTTGGCCACGTGAGCCAGGTACAGTCACTGTACGTGACTTATGATCATAGGATAGCACTTGTCGTGGGCCAGACCACTTTCCTCTCTTTTCATTTTGCTGCCTGATGTAAATTTGAACAGTATCACCAACATGAATAGGAGTATCAGCCACTGACTTAGAACGCAGTATTAAATTCAACTTTCGTTTGCCTAGTAACTCGTCGTGTGCAGTCTGTATATCATCAGGAACTAGAGCTGGAGTACTTCCCGATTCGATAGGACGCGTGTATCCCTTTGCTAGTTCATGGGCGGACATAACATCATTGCCATAAAGATCATTGGATATTCGAAGAGCCTGCTGTACAAGCAGTTCACGGTCTTCCGGCGAACCTTTCAGCTCATGTTCCAGGCGAATGAAAATATCTCGAATCACACGGTGTTTTGATTCGATGACATTTTTGTTATGACGACGAGGCGGGATTGGACGGGGTTCAATCCCAAGTTTCTCCAAATAATTGAGAAATTTCTTGTTTCCAAAAGCAGGATCATACAGTACACAATCAGGTGGCCAGAATGCTGAGACCCAATGGGATTCGAATGCAGTAATTGCGTGATTCATTGATGTATCAGGTACTACTGCCCCTGTTGAGTATCGTGTCACAGAGTCCATTATGTGAATTACCCTCATATCACCAAGATGCAGGTGATCAATACAGACCACATGGTTAAATTGTCTGCTCATTGAACTTAATGATACTTTCCTTGCTTGCTTGGGCTCATGAGTAGTACTACAGTGAGCACATGATTCTAGGAGGCGATGTAGATACTTCTGAACCTCATTGCTCCATATCCCATTTCGTGTGAGCAAAATCTTGATATCAGTGTACGACGAATGACCGCAAACATGGCGGTGTACTTTGTCAACTATTTTGCGCATTTCAGACCACGGCCGGGAGCAGTTTGAATCTTCGATGCTTGCTGCAGCACAAAATATAGTAGAGCTCTCTGCACTGGAAAGCTCTCTTTCTCTTGATAAGAAACATGGATATGGTACATAGCTATGCATATCTCTGTTGACAAGAGAGATACTTCCGTATGATAGACCTTCACTGTCGCAAGGTAGTTGTAGCACATTCTTCCCAATGTGCAATATATCACAGTGTTTAGTAACATTGCGGCCTATGACCCATTGAGATGAGCCATCAATTACCAAGTGTCGAATGCTGACGATACTCCCATCGTCACATGAAGCCTCCAATAAAATGGATCCAAGTATCCGACGTGTGTCACTTGCATGATTGCCTGATCCATACTGCCAATAAGGCCTGTCGGCAATAGAATCAGGTATAGGGTCTAGCGATCCAGTCCAATTCGGGCAAATGAATTTCTGGAGTAGTTTCAATTCATTCCAGCCAAGCCCACTGTAAGGGGCCCCATCATCAAGAAGGGGACCAATCGGTTCCCGCACATCTGAACCAACACCATTACTGTGTATTTTAACCATGTTAAAGGTGACAGACTTCTTAGCTTGATTTGTAACAGTTGATGGAAATGTAGAACCATTTGTGTCAGTGGCTGGTGTAGAGTTTGGTGACTTCAAAGAACCATCAGCATTATGATCAACAGCCCAGTGTCCAATCTGCCGACACTTACGGCAACGGCTTCGTGCCTTTACAGCAGCAAGCTGCTCTGCAGAGAGGCGATTCCGGTTGCGACGCAGAGGACGCGAAATGTAGTTAGCCTGCAAGGAGCTACTGTTATCAGTATAGGGGCCGTTAGTGACTGTTTTGTCACATTGTCGTAGTACTGTTGCAATAGAGCTGTAGGTAACAGCTTGTAAACATGCAGTAGTCGAGAGGTTGCTGTCTTGTTCACTCACTCGCGGGGCGGAAGCAACAAGAATAGCAACTCTTTGGTTGCTGTCAATATTGGAGTTTGCTAATAGCATAAAAGCTGTAAGAGCAGCAGACAGTTTCGTCTCAGTAGAATGCGCGTTAAACTTAGATACTTGAGCTTCGAAACGCGACTCGAAATTTTTGAACGACTCATTCGGGTAGCGCCTTGTATTCAGTAATACATTGTAGTCTTGGTATACCTCACTCACAACAGCAAGTGGATCACGCTTGAAAATGGCATTAACAATCGCAGTAGCACCATCAACAGACTGAATAGTGCTTTCCGGTATTGATTTGCAGAGGTCACGAGCTCGGCCGTATAGCTGGCTCTGCAACATAAGGCCTTGCAACTCTTTTGGTATCTTATTGCCATTATTATCGGGTAATAAATCATGAAAAGCCTTCCACAAGCGAACGGATTCAGCGTACTCGTCTTGATTCCCTTTTCCATCAGTCCAGGGGACTGTCTTGGAATCCCATGCAAAGCGAGGGCGTGACGGCACATTGGAAGGTTTAGGCTCTGGGCCCATAACAATGAAAATGAATGGTGTTGTGAGGACCGAGAAAAGTACAAGTAAAGTGTTCTGTAATCTTCGGTAGCTATCCAGTTGATAGGGAGGAAGGAGCAGGCTATATGTACTAATTCTAGGTGGCGTAGAACAGGGTGAATGAATCAGTAGAGTAAAAATTGCAGGTGAGTTCACACTGTTCTAATCACTGAATATCATGGTCAGTAGTTAGAGTGCCATGTAATACTCTCCTCGAAATTGCAAATCGCAAGCTGAACGTTGGCAACGTGTATCATTGGAACACGTGTGAAAGTCATGGTTATCAAAAGGAGAAATGATAAACAGTGGTGCTCTCGACTATGCGCATCCTTAACATGCGCGACGCAGCTTCCGACTAGGCTGTGCAGGAGTGGAACAAACAGCTTGGTGCGGTACGGATTCAAGACGCGAAGATGCAGTTTTGCTCCGTAACCGCGAGCGGTCGCAACGAGAGCAGTGGTTGCTGGACGAGGAATGCCTCTCCACGCGTTCGAAATTCACAGTTTGACCGTTAACGATCGTCAACAGAAGGCTGTGCCGTGAACCTGATGGCGATTTGTGACGCCCCATGCAGCAAGCTGGGCTCCATCTCTCCCCGTTCGGACTCTGTAGGCTCCGCCATGCCTCGTTGCGAATAGCCGGTCAGTTGTGTTCTTTTCCGCCATCCCAACTAATGTGTGACCTCAAGATCCTCCGCGTATCTGGCCATGCGCGGAGACGGATCGCTCTCGCTGAAAGGGCTGTGCTCCTTTGCGTTGGGCGGGATTGGTCTAGCACCAGCCGTGATAATACTGCGCTTTCCTTACTAGCTTTGGTTGATATAGAGGAAGGGAAACGATAAAGTTGATAGAATGTCGCGATTTCCCTTTGACGGGTATCGTGTCTGGGCGATTGTCGTCGGATATACTGATGATAAATAGACCGTACAGAGCTCAGTTCTGGTTGAATGGTAGAAAACAGAATGCTGTTTCTTTGTGCCATGACCTGTACAGTAGCGCATCGTCCTGGGGACGATGAATTGACGCCGAGCGAAATAAACCAATATTTCCAGACCTACAAGTATGCCGCAATTGACGTATTGTTTAATGACTGTAAACACAGCCCATGCGGTGTGACATCAATCGGGTTATGCGGTTTAACACCACTGTATCTCTCGCAAGGAGGCAGCAATACCTCAACCGAATTCCAGAAGCATCTCCCATCGATTAATCCTTGGTGTAAAATCCTTGTCATCATTCCAGCAAGCCATATCATTTCTTGACAAAATTTCCACACGACGCATGTGCCCCTCTTTCAATCATCCGCCTCAACGCTTCAAAAATAAGTTATATTCGCATCTGTACCGCACCACTGCACTACAATGGAGCAAACTTCTTCAGTTACAATCCTATATAACCCTTGATCTCCCTCTCTCCACGCACAGATTCACACACATTTAGAAAAACCATGAACACTTTCCGCATCATTCTCACAGCCCTGTTCTCGCTCCTGACGCTGTCGACCGCACAGCCGCCTGGTACCGTGGCGACGCAATGTACCGTGCAGGTATTCGCGACCGGTATGCATAACAAAGGAATTCTTGTTTCGACCTTCATTCCATTCCAGTGGGCGAATCTCAAACCGGTAACGCATGAAGCGCATGCAGATTTCGGCTCGGAAAAGGCGTCTGTGGATCTTCTTTTGCCGATTCAAGGGACTCAATTGCAGAATCAGGATATTCTCATTCAGTTCACGGCCAACTACTACTGCAATTTCGATTATGTTCGTCTGTCGAATGTAAATAGCGGTGGTGTGGGCACCGGTGAATGCTTCGAGATTTCTCAGCAATGCTCGTCCTTGCCCTACGGGACAGTTTATATAGATATGTGGTGCAATGTGCCTTCCAATGCAAACTATCCATCCGATGTGATCAAGATGAACTACGATTCGCAGGGCCCGCAAGTTCCTTGCTAAAGTCAGACAGCTTTAACGAACGACGGTAGAAATTGGATAGAAAATCCACTTCTAGTAGTCGGTTCGCCTTTGTTCTTTTTTGTAAGTAAAGGTGGTAGACTTACTAAATTGTTGAAGACTATCCAATAAATGTAGCCATCTACGTTGAGCTGGAATCGCCGGTTGTTCCCGCCGGCATCGGAAATTTCGGCCGCAGCTAAATAGTCGGAAGTCTGCAGCTGTGGCCGAGACTATTTTGCCGACAGGGGGGCACGAACAATCTACCGCCGGTACAGTGACGAATAACTTACAGTACTTACAGTGATCCTAACTAGTTATAGTCGCCGTCGAGATCAGCGCGACAAAAAAGAAGCCAAGGAACATCGATTCTTTCACAGGTTATGGGCCCAGTACGCTAACCTCTTTAAACCCCGCCGACGTCATCCACCATCTTTCCCAATATTCCCTGCGCCGCTCAACAAATCCGGCAACAGCGCATACCACCGCCCAAAAGCGCGATCCACTGACCCTCTGCTCAAAAAGCACGGTTACTACCTGCCCCTGATCAACCATCCCGGCGTCGATTCAACCTACCACATACGCAACTCAGAGTTCATCATGGCTTCAACCACAACAACTTTCCCCATTCAACATCTACTGGAAATACCACTACTCACATTTGGCAATTTCATCCCATGGCATATAACAGTTGATCACTTCGCGCGATCGCAAGGAGTATACGACTACTTATATCAGCCCGCTCCAGAATCTGCTGATCCCACTATCCGCAATTCACACTGCACGAAACATGCAAAAGCACAGCTCTTAGTCCTGTCCACGCTATCTCCAGAAGTCATGCAACACTTCACGGACAATGAGTTGAATGGACAAATCCATTTGCTATACAACAAAATCAAAGTTATCCTCTCCTCCCCGAATTTGGAACACACACCGTACAATATACGTCGTAAAGCACGCGACTTACACTGGGATCCCACACTCCCTATTTCAGGATACATCGAAAAACACAAACAACTCCGCACTCTCATGATACGCGCAGCATATCCTGATATCGAAAACGAACAAAACACATTGAGATTCATGTTAGATGGCCTTGAAGACAAGCAAGATTGGGTACTACTTCTACAGACCATTTCTGCCCACGCGGAATTACATCCAAAGAAAGAACTGTCCCTTGATCAAGTCATTTCAATGATGAAAAAACACGACAGTATCCGTCTTCTTGCTCTTCCCTCTCCCACATTAACAACAACTCTACACCCTAGACGCCATCGTCATTCATAACCACACCGAAATTATGATTGAAACCACAAACATTCCCGACAACATAACTTCCATCCGGCCAACAACATTCCACGCCCATTCAACCGTCCCGGACGTTGGTGAAAATACCACGGCACAGACACAAATTCTATAGAAAATTTCAATATGCGCAAAATTTTTGAGAGCTTCTTAACATCCAACAATTCTTTTCCACTTTCTCAGGCTCATCGAACGACTCCGCCAGCTCCCTCCAGCTCCACCAATGAAACCAATCTGACTCTCTCATCTTCAGATGAAGTAAGTCATGAATTACTCAACTCGTATATTCTCGACTCGGAAGCTAATCGAACACATCTAACCATAACGAATCCAGGACTCCCCGTGAACACTTCCACCACAATTTGTGCAGATGGCCACCCCTCCGTCACTTCGCACCGTGGCCAAACCTCACTCCCCCTCACAAGTTCGAGTCAGCTTCCACCGCATGATGTCCTCGTAGCTCCTCACCTTGAGTCAAGCCTACTTTCCATTGGACAAGTAGCCAAGAAACACAACGTACTGTTTCAAAACGAGTTTGTCTATATTAAAATGCCAACTTCCCCTCCACCAAAGAATGAAGTCATTGCAGCCATACCTAAATCAAGCGACGGATTATACCGCTTGCCCGCGCCACGACCCTCCAATTACGAAGACAAGAAAAGAACTGCAAGAAAAGCACTCACGAACGCTTGGCTCTAGTCACACAGCAAGAGATTTCCCACTAAAACGAAAGCACACCACGAAACTGAATACCACTGGTCGCCCACCATCGCATACCCCGATCATACCCAACAAAACAGTTCAGAAGAAACATATTCAAAGCCTTCAAACACAATGACGTCCATACACAAGAAAATTTACAACTGCCCCGAAGTCAAGAATACCCACCAAGCCAAGACCACGCATCAAAACCGACCCCCTTCCACAATTCGGGACTACCACACATGGAAGTTGAGACTGAATCACATTCACCCTCAAAAGATCCTTTACATGGCCAAACATAAACTGGTACCGCATATTCCTCGCTCACTCTTACGCTCTCCTCGCGAATTCTCATGTGCAGGATGCGCAAAAGGCAAAACCCATGCAGCTCCTTTCCGGCGACACAACCTTTCCCACTCGATTAGCAGCCACCTCCACACTGATGTGTGTGGTCCCTTTCCGGAAACCTCCCTCACCAACAATCGCTTCTTCATCACGTTCCTCGATGAAGGAAGTCGCATCCTAACCCTCCGATGCATGCCAACCAAATCCATGACCGCGACAAATCTCATACAACACATCAACGACACCACGGCTCACACGCCATATCGCATCAAGCACATCACATCCGACAATGCCCTTGAGTATTACTCGCATGAACTCCAACAATTCTACTGAGCACACAGCGTACAAACACATCCAACTGTTCCGCTCACATCGCAGGAGAACTCCCTGTAGCGTATTATAGAACTACTATCATATTTAAGCAACCAGCGACAATAATGTTGTCATCGGTCAAACGCTCCCCCAAGGAGAATGTCAGGAACAGCGAGTGATGTTCTTGATGACGAGTTGTCACATCGGCGACACCGATGTAAGTTAGTTGTTACGGATGATGGAAATGGTACTGTCTCGAGGAGACAGTGCCACACGTCGCAACAGAGCGACATATACTAGGCTTAAATTAACTGTCGATCAGAGACAGTATTGACAGAGCCAATAGATGTTCTGTCTCGTCGCCAACTAGGTCAAATCATTGACGACGGCAACGACAGCGTAGCCATGCCCTGATTAGTATTTAGTCGACAAGTAACTTTGCTATTTGTGGAACGATAGTTCGTTAGACGTAGTAGCTGGTACGAGCTAGTGGACACGCTGTCCTTACGAAACGAAACGAGCAGTCCACCCGCTGGTGTTTTGACTGTATGTTAGGTAGAACGGTAGAGATAGGTTAGCGAGTAGACACGAGCGTCACGACGCAACAATCCACGCGAGGATTACGCTAGCACACGAGGTGGTACGTCACCGGAGGCGCTCTCAACCAAGCCCGGAGGCACTACAAGCAATCAGCCTTACGTGCGGCGATGGGTAGGGAGTACGCAGCTCGACGGAGACGAAGCCTCGCTAGGCAAAACGTAAACGTAAAACGTAGAAGTCAGTCGTAGACTAGAGCCGTTGCTCGATCGTTGTCTTGTCCCCTTTCCCTCCCGGCACGATGCCAATACCTATATAGCCACGATGGCATCGCTTTACAGTGTAAACACTACTCGTAACGTCCCCGAATGGGAAAGGACCTTGTGGGTCACACGTAGGGACCCGTTGGTCCGTTGGCCGTTGCCAATACGTTCGTTGCACACGTGTGCCGGTTGCGCGCGCGCATGCGCCAGCAATGTTCGTTCATTGCTGTCGCCGGTCGTATCCGCCGAAATTCGAATTCCGCGGAAAACGTAAATATTTGCAATTTCGGAATTGCCACGTATACTACACAGCCCCACCCCCACACGTGGACGTCCCGGCCACGCGAGGCCCGTCAGGACGCGCCTGAGACACGGGGCCGTGGCGCCTTTTCGGGTACAACTGCGGACGTGGCAGTTGTCCCGAAAAATCTCGTTGAAACGTACATGGCCCGGTTGGCTGATCGAATCGCCACGGCGCCGGAGCGCGCGCGTGCGCTCCGGCTCTTTCGTAATCATCGCGGCCCGCCCGTTGGCGTCGTACGTCAATGCCTCGCTTAGGCGTTTTCCTGCAACGGATGCAGTGTCCAATTCCACCACGCGGGTGTGCTTCAATTCAGCGCGATACGAGCGCAGGCCGCGGCCTTTTCGTGAATCTGCCAGCGGGCATTTCGACAACGGTCGTCCGAAGGATATTTAAGCCGCGGCTTAACGTGATAGCGATCGTCGCTCACCCTTCCTCTCACCATCGTCATCCAGGCCGTTGCCTTTCGTTCTTCCTTATCCTCTTCCCCCGCTGGGTACTACTACCTCCGTTCCCTTCGTTCTCTTGTTTCGTCTAGCCCGCGTGGCTCTCGTCGTTGTGCTCGTTGCACTCGTCATAATTATCGTGTACAGCGTAACCACGATGGTTACGACTCGTAGTACCGATGCTAACACCCCGCGGCCCGCCGGCTCTGCTGGAGGTGGAGCGAGGAACCCTTCGCAGGGCGCTCCCTCCCTCGTCGGGGCCGGTGCGCCGCCAGCGACGGAAGCGTCCGTCGCGCCCGCCCCATCCGTTAGGGCGGGAGAAGCCGTTGCTCCCCAGGCCGTCGCCTCTTCGTCTCGCCCCATGGCTCCGTCTCGCCTGGTGGCTTCCGTGACGCCTGCCGAGGCTGCTAGGGCCGTCGCCCCACGTGATGATGACGCAACGGCGTCCGACTCGGGGAATTCGTCACCCGTCATTCCGGATGCCGCGGCCCCGTCGATGGGTGTAGCCGCCATGGCAGCGGCCGCTCGTTCGCGTCGTGCTGTGGCGGCGGCCCGCACGGGCGTGCCTCGTCGTGATGGCTCGCCGCGCTCCCCTCGCCAGGATCCCTCGCCGGAGGGTGGTGACCCCGTTGGGACAGTCGGCACCGCCTCACGTGGCGGTGCGGCGCTAAACGTAGGCGTCCTGACCCACGCGTGGGTTGCGTTGCCCCGCGTGGGTATCACGAACGACGATCTCGCCACGTTGGCAAAAGATCGTCTAGACGCCCGCGCGGTTGTCGACTACATGCGTTCCGCCGAGGATACGTGGGGGCGTGAAGCCGGGCATCGTTTCGCCGTCGGGCCGCCGGGATCGGAACGTTACCAGATCCCGGCGTCGATACGTTGCGACCGCTCGTGGTTGCGTGACGTCAACGACGCGATCTACGTCGATCGTATGGACGCCTTCCTATGGAAGGGTACGCCCGAGGAACCGCCGTTCATCTCGGTGGCGTCCGTATTCGTATGTCTGCGGACACTTTCCGAAAGGCAACGTGCCGAATGGAAGACTGCTCTTTCGTTGAGCGTCATCTCCAAAAGCGTCGTGTCGTACGATGACCACTTCGCTCTCCGCCACGTGAACGCGGACGACTACCGCGTGTCGCACGCGTCAGCTCCGTGGGTCGTCCCGAGCGAGCTCTACTTCCCGCCGTTGTCGGAAGTAGTCGAGGAGTTTCCGTACCCCCGTGGGTCGTCCACGTTATTACCATGCGTGGTACATTATTTCACCGATGCCGTGAAGGACGCGCCTGCCCCCGTGAAGGAACGTTTCCTTATGGCCGTGGACATCGAACACGCAGCGATGCTCGCGTGCTCGCTGTTCGTGGAACGTCGTGTGTTCGGGCGCGCGTGCCTACTGCCGGAGTCCACGTTGGACTTCCTGGCCGACTACGAGATGCTTCGTGCAATCCCGGTGGACGGTTCCGACACGTTCGTCTCCGTTACCAGCGCGTTGGCTGAGGTTCGCGGCGCCCTTGCGTTGGGGCCGGAGTATCGGGTTATACGTCCCGATTACGCAAGCGGCGATAACCAGGAGTTCGTCTCCGTTCGTAGCGATGGGGCTTACGTGCCGCGGGTCGCGTCCCGTTCCGAACGCCGTCGTGGCAATCGTGCCGGTTATTTCGGCGGCCTCGGGGGCAACGAGCGCCCCCGAGGGACGCGTTCTGGCCGTCGTGGCCATCAAAACGAAGCGCCGCGTGCGCCGGATCCTCGAGAGATCGTGCCACGCGAGGCTACGGAAGGGGGCAACGTTGCCCAGGTCGGTCGTCCGAATGTGGCCACGCCGGCCGAACGCGCGCCACGCTTCGTGAGCCTGGACGACCGCGTCTCCGATGAGGATGCCCGTCGGCTTCTCGGTACGTCGATGTCCGCTACTCCGCCTCGTGCGGACGGCTGGGTTATCCGTTCCCTCATCTCGTCCGTGGCTCGCGCAGCCGAAGAGTTCAGGGCCCAGACGTTGGACCTGACTGCCCGCTTGGCAACGGAACGCGCGATTTCGGAGCGTCTCGCCGCGGCGACTCGTAGTTACGCGCCGCCCGTTGGCGTTCGTAATGAACCTTACGGTTACGCGAGTGGCGGCGGCTTCGGCGACGCCGTCGGGTATGGTCACGCAGCGGCGTACCTGCCACGCGACCCCGCTCGGGCGCGCCCTTCGGATACGCGCAGTCACGGGACTGCGGATCCTTACGCTAGGGATCCCGCGTCTCGTCGCGAGCGAGCCCCCGTGGTCACGCAGACCGTCGATCCGTACGCGCCGGGCTTCGTTCAGCCCGGCCGCAGCCGCAGCCACGATAGCCGCGGCGAAGGCCCTGGTCCGTATGACCCTGCGGGCAAGCGTTCTCGTCGCTACTAGGTCGTTCCTAGGTTAGTTCGTAGGCCACGTCGGCTCTAGCATCGTATTGCTTCGTAAACTTCGTCTTGTTTCTTTGCGTAATCGCATGGCTCCGTTGAGCTTCGTAATTTGCGTTTGGCAGGTCGTCTGCAGCAGAGGAGGGGTTTAGCGTTAAGCCCCTCCCCACAATTTTTTGTTGTGGCGTCTACCCCGTCGGGTGTCGTACGGCTTACGTAGCCCGTGCTTCGAGTTCGCGGCGGCGCGTGCCCGTTGGCAGGTTCGTAACACACGCAATTATTCGGTAAAGCGGCGGCTTTTCACTGCGAGTGGTACGTTAACCTCGATCATAGAGCCCGTTGGCGTGCGTATCATTTAGTAACTAACTCGAAAATCGTTTCCGCCGTCGTCCCTCGTGCGGATAACCCCGTCGGGTGTCGAATTCCGTTGAGCATTCGAGCTCTCTGGCACGTAGCACGTCGGTGCCAATTTTAATTCGCTCCGGTGAGCCGGACGAAAAATTCGCTAAGCGTCAGGCCGACTCGCGCGTGAGTTGGCTTGACGTTTCACGCCGTTGCGTGTACGCGGCAGTGCGTCGTGGCGCGTCGCGGTTCCGTAGACAACGTTTTTGCCGGCGGGCTTGGCTTTTCGTATAGCCGTTAACGTTATTAGCGCCGTCGCGCTTCGCGTTCCCGCGGCTTCACGTTAGCCGGTGGCGCAATCGTTGCGCTAGTCCGCTTCGTGTGGTGGCGTCGTTCGCCGCGGCGTCCGAGGAGCGTTTCGTTAGGTCATTCGTTATGTGGTGCGACGTGCACCTGGGCATACGTAATGCTCGACCTTTACGCCGTTGCGTATTCGTTCATTCGACTTGCGAACCCGACGGGGACGCGATTGACGAAGTCGTTTCGCATGCCCGCGGGCGTTTGAGGCTGTTACGTGAGCCAACTTTTCGTCGGCTTGTTGCCTTCAGCTGTGCCGTTTACGTTGGCTACCAGCTTGTACGCCGTTGCGTATTCGTGTTTCGTTACGTGCGTTCGACCCGTTGGCGTGCGTCGTTATCGTTAGCGACGTCCGCGTACGCGCTCGTATCCTGGCCGACGTGGCCGGTGGCGCGCGCGCCTTCGAATTCGAACGAGGTTGAAGCTTCGTTAGCTCTTACGGTTGCGACGCGGACGTGCGCGTCTTCGTCTTCGTGACCGTACGTGGTCAACCCCTTTTGGGTTTGTTCGTGCGCTTCGACTAGCCGGCGGGCTTTTCGCTTTCGCGCGTCGTTCGTTATGCCCGCGTGGCAGGACACCGTTGTGTCGTTCCGTGGTTGCCGTACGTGGCTGCCGTGTTCGGCGTCGTGCCTCACGATGGCGATACGGTTCGCCGTCCGTCGTCGCGGCCTCGTTGGCTCGTCGTTCGCACGCTTTACTCGCGCGCTTCGTGCGCTGGGACCCGTTGGTCTAATTCGTCGGCTAACGTATAGCTTCGTTCCGCTTCGTGCGAGGAGTTTCGTAATGAGGCCGTTGCCATCTTCGCCGGGGACGCGTCCGCCCTACGTCGTTTCTCCGCCTTCCGGCGTCGCGTTGCCGTTAGCTCGCGAGCTGTTTGGCGTTGACCTCGTTGGTCGATGCGACTCGTTGTCAGCGGCTGTCCACGGGGACGTACGATGGCTCACGTGACATGCCGAAATTACGAAATTTTCGGGGCACGCGTGTCCCGAGATTTGGCCGGATTAGCGCACTGTAATCGGCCCGATTTTTCGCACCGTGCGTCCATGGCCCGCTGGCCCACGTATAATTTTTCGCGCGAAAAATCTGACGTGTTGTCCGTCCGTGGCCCGTGGTGTCGTCACCTTTGCCCGTGGGACGGTCAACACTGTCGAGCCAGTCGTGGCTCTTCACATCGTGTGAATCGTCCGCGCGTGGACTCGTCGTCCAATCTTTCGTTGGCGCTCGTGCCTCCACCAGCGTATGGTGTCGAAAACGAAAAGAGCGACGGCTCTAGCGCGCATCGTGCCCCCCCAACGCAAGGGTGGACGTCCCGGCCACTCGTTGTGCCTTCGCTTCTCGTTCGTGCGGCTCGTCGCCTTCGTTTGTTGCATCGTGCAACGTCGCGCACGCGTGCGCTTAACCCGACGCTCGCGTGCGTTTTCGGGGGCCGTCGTGGCCTTTCACGTTGTTGCTCGTCGCACGCGTGCGAAGTATCGAGAGACGCTCTCTTCAGATACGTTCCGGCGGGGTTCCCACGTAGGGTTACGATACCCGACCCACTTCACGAGGAAGTCTAGGGTGCCGTCATCGTTTACGCGGTGGTTCAGTAGATCGTCTACTACATACGCCGGGCCGTCGCGGTTCTTGTCGAGGTCTGCCTCGGTGGCATCGTATGGCTCCGGCGGGGGCGCGTTCGCCGGCGTTGGCGCGTACGCAACGCGGTCCGAGTTGACACGTTCAACTACGTCTCCTCGTTGGATGACGAACGTTCGTACGTCGTTACGTAGTACGCGGAACGGTCCCAACGCGTGGTTGCCGAGCTTCGTGCCCTTCGTGGTCCCGTCCGTCGGGTCGATGAATACGTATTCTCCCGCGCGGATGTTTCGATTCGAGACACGAACTCGTTTGTCGAAATTTCGTTTATAACGTGCCTGCGCGGCCTTCAGCGTTCGATACGCGTTATCCATCGTTGTGGCGAGCTCACGAACGTAAGTGGCTCGCCCTCCCCCGTCGGGTAGTTCGCGGTTCGTTACCGACGTGTGTAGCGCCAACGGTGGCGGTGGATTCGTGAGAATCAAATCGAAGGGCGTCGTGCCCGTGCTCGAATGCACATGCGTGTTGTACGCAAACGTTAACGCCGATGCGTATCGATCCCAGTCGTTCTGGTTTTCGTTCACGTAATTGCGCAGCATCGCCAGGATCGTCCTGTTGTAGCGCTCCACCTGCCCGTTCGTTTGGGGGTGGTACGTCGACGTGAAGACGTTCGTCACGCCGATTTCGTTGCAGACGCGCTGGAAAAACTTAGCAGCGAACTGCTTTCCGTTATCGCTTATGAGCGTCCGTGGGGGTCCATACGAGAAGACCCACGCGTTGACGAACGCGCTCGCCACGTTCGCGGAATCGATATTTCGTAGAGGTACGACTCTGGTTAGCTTCGTGAAAGCGGTCCGTTATCACGAGAATAAATCGGTTGCCACGCGTGGTCTTCGTAAGCGGACCTAGTATGTCGATACATAGGTCTCGCAGCGGCTCCGTAGCCGGAAATAAACGTAACGGGTTCGTCCGTTTGCGAAGCTTCACGCGGTTCTTCGCACATCCCACGCAGTTTCGTACCGTTGCGTGGATGTCGGCGGCCATCGCGGGCCAGTAGTACGTCCTTCGTAGGGTATAGTACATACGCGTTTGCCCGGGATGTCCAGCGAGGACGTGGTGGTGCGTTAACTCCAGCAGCCGCGGCCGTAACGAAGCCGGCACAACGATTTGTGTACGTTCCTCATCGTGAGGGTTCCGGCGTCGGAGTAGGCCATCGTGGCTTTCGAAGAATGCAGCGTCCTGCGTCTCGGACTGTCGTGTCAGTATCGTTTGACAGAACGCGTCCTCGCGTTGAGCTTCGATAAGCTCGTCCCTCGTAATGGGAAGCTGAACGTCAGCTGGTGGCACGCGTGCCGAATCGTCTTCAGCAGCGCGCTGTTCGTCGAGGAAATCCGGTTCCTCGTCAAGGATGTCATCGAGCGACGCGTCGTGGTTGAACTCGAGGCCATCGTGGCCAGCCGTCGTGGCTGATGTTCGTTCATCACGAGTCTCGTTCGACGGGTCGTCGTGACCCCTGGCATTCGTCGCTTTTTTACGTACGGACGTCGTTCGTCCTTGCCCATTTCGTGTGGGTTGTCGCCGACTGCGAGTCGTCACGAGGACCGCGTCCCCGTACGATGGTACGTCATCGTCGACGGGTCGACCGTCGTCATACGTAGATATCACACGTGATAAAGCGTCAGGTACCTGGTGCACGCGCCCAGGCCTGTACGTAACTTCGAAATCGAATTCGGCAACGCGTAGCCTCCATCGTAGTAGTCGTCCGGACGCGTCCGTTAACGTCATCAGCCAACGTAAGGCTTCGTGGTCCGTACGTACGGTAAATCGTTGACCCTCTACGTAGGGTCGGAGCGACGTTATCGCCCAAACGAAGGAGCAGCACTCGCGCTCAGTCGCCGAGTAACCACGTTCGGTTTCGTTAAGGGTCTTCGACCAGTACCCAATCGGCACCCATTCGTTGGGCTTATCTTCGTTTTGCTGCTGGAGCAACGTAGCTCCCAGCTGATACGCCAACGCGTCGGTATCGATCATGAACGGACGTCCCGCCTTCGGAAGGTGCAATACTGGTGGCGACACCAGTATTGTCTTCAACGTTTCGAACGCATTCGTTTGCGCGTCCGTTGGGTTCGTCCAATCGGGGGAAGCGTCCTTCTTCAACATCGTGTTGAGTGGCCGAGCGATCTCGGCATACGCCTTTACGAAACGGCGGTAAACGTTGGCCGCGCCCAAAAACGATCGACATTGCGTCTTGTCTCGTGGGAACGTAGCCGTACGAAAGGCTTCCTTGTTCCGTGCTGCGACGTGCAGCTTCCCTGGGGTAATCACGTGCCCCAGGTAGTCAACTCGTGGTTGAAAGAACGAGCACTTCGTGAGCTTTAACGTTACTCCCGCTGCGCGTAGCAGGGAAAGCACCTGGTCAACGTGACCCAGGTGAGACTCGAGGTCTTTCGAAAAGACGATTACGTCGTCTAAGTAGACCAGGCACGATTGCCAACGTACTCCGGAGAGGATTATGTCCAACGTCCGCTGAAACGTAGCGGGGGCATTTCGTAGCCCGAATGGCATTCGCACGTAGCGATACGTTCCCATGAAAGACGTAAACGTTGTCTTATCACGGTCCTCGGCGGAGACGGGCACTTGCCAGTAACCGGCGTTACAGTCGAGTGTCGTGAAGATGGCGGCGTCGCCCAACGAATCAAGGCAGTCTTCCATACGAGGAAGCGGGTACGAATCAGCGATCGTTTTCGCGTTCAAACGTCTGTAGTCGACACAGAAGCGTAAGGATCCGTCCTTCTTCGGCACCAACACGATTGGTGACGCCCATTCGCTGGACGCGGGTTCGATAACCCCTTCGTTGAGCATCTTCGTGATCTGCTCCTCGGCTATCGTACGTAGAGCCGGACCCTGACGATAGGGCATTGAACGTATGGGCCGCGTGCCCGGTTCGAGTTCGATTCGATGCTCCGTAGCATTGATTTCGCCGAGGCGTCCGCTCGTCCACATTGACGAATGTGTAGCTAGCATCTCGTTGATGCGCTTTCGTAAATCCTCGTCGTCGAGGTGCGACAAATCGATTGTCGACTGCCAATTCGTGGCGGGGTCGTTCCCCTTTTCGTTGACCAACGGGTCTGGCGTTTCGTCGCCCAACCCGTTCGTATTTATCCGCGTCGTCGCGTCGACTAGCGGTAGGTTCAAAACCTTCGCGAGGGCTTCGCCGCCCTCACGTTTGAGTGGGACGATTCCCAACGGGGAGCGTACCGCGTACGCAATCGTTGCGCCTTTCGGCAATTCGCGGTCCTTCTTCGTGAAGTTCGACACGATGATAGAGAACGTCTCTCTCGGTCCTACGTCGACCACTCCGTTGGCTGTGCGTAGCCCATGCCGGAATTGCACCGACGCTTTCGGTTCGAGGAACACGAGTCCGGTCGCATCCGTCGTCACGTCGACGGTCCGTTGCGACATCGCCGGTACACGCGTGTACTTCGTCAGGCGAACCGAGAACGTTCGGCTCGGCCTATTCGAGGCCGCGTTACGCTCGCGGCGTTTCGGGGGCTCCACGTTTGGATTCGTCTCCTCCCCCTCCTCGTACGGAGTCGTCGTATCGCCCTCCGCGATAATGGGTATCGTATCCCCCCGATGGAGGTCGATTGTCTGCGCTCGACAGCGTATAGCATCGACATGCTTCGACATGAACGACGTGCCCATTATAACGGGGACAGCCAGCGTGTTGGCTACGAAGAATTTTACGCGGAACAGCGAGTTCCCCAGCCTGACACGAAGCAGGATGGCGCCTTCGATAGGCAAACGTCGCCCGTTGGCGTCTCCGAGCTTCGGTAGCTCTTCGTCACGTAGACAGCGGTCGACCCAGTCGTAGGGTAGTAAACTTGTTCGTATCAAGTTGTAGCCGCTGCACGTATCCATCGCGATGGTAATCGCCCTCATCACGTTGAGGTCTAGTCCGATCGTTCCGGATACGATATAATGCTTCGACGCAAGTAGGCACGTATGCCCGTCGAGGACCAACGGTTCGGTCCTGACCGGCGCGCGGACTACGTCTTCGTTAGCGATTCGTCGCTTCACTGTATGAGCCCGTATGGCTTCTTTTGCGTCGACACGCTTCGTATAAGCCGCGTGTTTGGCTTTCTCGCGCTCGGAAGCGTCGTGCTTCCGGGTAGCGCGTCTCGCTCGTCGGCGAGGCTTCCTCTTCGTGTGAGGTTCGTTTGTCCCGTCGGACTTCGTTTCTTCCCCCACGTCGGGTGCCGTGTAACTCGAGTTGGCCTTCGCGGCCGTGAGCTTTACGTAGCTCTCGTTCATCGGTGAGCCTGCGGAGGACCAATCGTCGACGTCGGTCGTCCCCCTTTCACGTAAGGGTTCAGGCGATGTGGGTGGCTCGTGACCTACATCGCCTGGTCGTTTTCCGGCGCGGGGCCGTTCGACACGTCGTCGTCGTGAGCCCACGAAGCTCGCTCGTCATCATGACTCGTTTCCCCCTCGAGTGGTGTTTCGTCAGCGGGAGTCGTCACGTAGACTCCGCTGCGGCCATTACGCTGGCCATGTCGTTCGTTCGCCCACGGGCGGGGGTCACGTCGGTCATTACGAAAGTCGCCGCGGCGCCTGTCGAAGGGCCTTCCCCCGTCACGATTGGGGTTTCGGAGTATCGTAGGCGGCGTGCCGTACCTCCGCGGGGTCACGTTCCCTCGCTCATCAGGTCGTTCCTGGTGACGCTTGGCCATTCGTTGGCGGAAGTACTCAGCCTGACGTGGGTTGCTCTTCACGTGGAAGAGGTAGTACTTGTACGCGAAAAAGATCCGTTGATCCGGCGTCAGACGCGGACACGTAAACGTCGAGTGGCCATCTTCGCGGCATGACCAACACGACAGCGTCCAGTAATCATTCGGGATTACGGAGTGCGCCAATTGCGTCTGCTCGCTCGTGAGCTTCGGCACGTCCTCGCATGGACGGTTCAATCGAGCTTCGAGCTCGTCCGGCTTTTCGTTTGCCGTTTTCGTATCGTTGGGCGGCGGCCCGTTCGTGAAGAGGATCGCCTCTAAATTCTCGGCAACGTGAGCCGCGGCGAGCGACACCACGTCGTCATCATCCCTCGCGGGGACGTTCGGGTTACCATCGTGGTAACTGGGCTCGTTAGCCCGTTCGTTACGTAAGTACGCGGACTCATCGTAGTCCGCGAACTTACTCGACTCGTGGTCGGAAATAGCCAACGTAGGCTTCACCGGAAACCGCACTTTCGGTTTCGCGGCTGACGCGACGGCTGCCGTACGTGCACGGAAGGTCGTTCCTTCGGCCGTCGCCAATCGTCTCACAACGGTGAGGTCGTTCCTCTCTCGTTCGGGGAGTGACCGGAGTCGTTCCGTCACGGCTGCCCGCGTCGAGGGCAGTAAACCACGCACGTAGTGGTGAACGAGGAGTCGATCCGTAAACACGTAGTTACACGCCCGCGTGGCGGTGTCGAGTCTATCAGCGTACTGATTCTCGTCCTCGTTAGGACTCTGCGTGATCATCGTGACCTTTTCGTAGGCCTCCTGCAGCACGTCGTCTTGCAGGTAACGTTTAATCAACGCGTTGATTACGTGAGGCCACGAGAACCTCTTCGTCGGATCAGTCGTGATCACACCAGTCGTACACTGGGAATCGTAGAACCGTCGGGCGTCCCCGTCGAGGAAGAAGTGCAGCGCACGTACTGCCACTCCCTCGCACACTCCGAGTGTGCTGAACCCATCACGTATTTGGGCGAGGAATCCGAGTAACGTAATCGGATTCCGGCCGGAGAACGGCTTTAACGTAGGGAAAAGTCCCTCCAGCTCACGTTTGAGCTTATGTACGCTTTGACTCTCGTTCACGTAGAGATGTTCACGTACATCGTTAAGTCGGTACATGCGGTACGATACCACGTTCGCAAATGCGTCGAGCATTGTCGTGTGCTCTGCCAACGCGTGGCAAACGGGTCCGAGGGCGTTCCCTGGTAAGCGTACCGCGTCGGCACGTTCGTTTTCGTGGACTCGCGTGTCCGTCGTGCCGAAAGTACCCAGCCACGGAATGTACGTTTCATGTGGCGGGGAAGCTCTCGTATCGAGTTGCGCAGCTCGTGCTGCGTCCGCCGACCGCGCGTGGTCTGGCGTATCGTTAAAACGTAATTGCCTTCGTGGCATCTCGTCGGGGTTGGCGATGGCTCGTTGCACTGTCGCCCCCCTTCCATACGTTGTCGGGGTCGTCGGACCGGGTGTTGGTGGGTATCCTCCCGGAACGGCCGGGGAGGATTGCGAGTTATAGGCGCGCGAGCCTTCGTAATTCGGATCGCTTCCGCTCGGCGGAGCGGAACGTCCGGCGACGATTTCGTTGAATACTACGACAAACGAGTCGAGTCTTCCCTCCACGGCGGAGAGGCGGTTTCGTAAATCTTCGTTTTCCCGTTCGAGGGTCGCTGAGCGTTCACGTAACGCACGAGCTTCGCGCTCCGAGACTCCGAGTCTCTGCCTTACGGCTTCGTCGACGGCCGCGTCGCTCGCCCTTTCGATGTGACCTCGAAGGTCTTCGTACACTACACGTAGTGCCGTGGGAGTCACGTTCCCTTCGTTGAGCTGACCGCGCGTTGCGGGGTCCATACTCACGGACTCAGAAGGGCTTACCGTACGTGGTAGCTGGCCGATCGCCTCGATATCCGGCGGGATAGATCGATCAGTCGCGAAGATCGCTTCTGCTGACAAGGCCACGTCGGCTTCGGCGTCCGCTGACGTTGGCAACGGTTGCCTGGGGAACGCGCTGGAATTCGACACAGCGTAATTCATAGACCGTCGTCTGTAGCGTAGCACGTAGCTTTTCGTTAACGTAAAAGAGCTCAACCTCGTTGGTTGTCGTTATGCTCGTAGCAACTTCTAGGTCGAGAGACCAGTGTGGAACGATAGTTCGTTAGACGTAGTAGCTGGTACGAGCTAGTGGACACGCTGTCCTTACGAAACGAAACGAGCAGTCCACCCGCTGGTGTTTTGGCTGTATGTTAGGTAGAACGGTAGAGATAGGTTAGCGAGTAGACACGAGCGTCACGACGCAACAATCCACGCGAGGATTACGCTAGCACACGAGGTGGTACGTCACCGGAGGCGCTCTCAACCAAGCCCGGAGGCACTACAAGCAATCAGCCTTACGTGCGGCGATGGGTAGGGAGTACGCAGCTCGACGGAGACGAAGCCTCGTAGGCAAAACGTA
Source organism: Asparagopsis taxiformis (assembly GCA_030407315.1). NCBI lineage: Eukaryota > Rhodophyta > Florideophyceae > Bonnemaisoniales > Bonnemaisoniaceae > Asparagopsis > Asparagopsis taxiformis. The sequence goes on from JALQPE010000302.1 coordinate 41,333, forward strand.
AACGTAAAACGTAGAAGTCAGTCGTAGACTAGAGCCGTTGCTCGATCGTTGTCTTGTCCCCTTTCCCTCCCGGCACGATGCCAATACCTATATAGCCACGATGGCATCGCTTTACAGTGTAAACACTACTCGTAACGTCCCCGAATGGGAAAGGACCTTGTGGGTCACACGTAGGGACCCGTTGGTCCGTTGGCCGTTGCCAATACGTTCGTTGCACACGTGTGCCGGTTGCGCGCGCGCATGCGCCAGCAATGTTCGTTCATTGCTGTCGCCGGTCGTATCCGCCGAAATTCGAATTCCGCGGAAAACGTAAATATTTGCAATTTCGGAATTGCCTCGTATACTACACTATTCAGTAAAAAGGCATGGAACATCCACCATCAACACAACGCTCTACCAAGACAACCACAGTGATCACTTCATCTGCCTTTGAAGAGCGAAACACGCCGTTGGAAGCCGAGCGGTAAAACTATCACGTGTATACGTACCAACATACTGGAAAGGAAACTCAGAACTTTCAGTGTGGGACAGTTCACGCATCGATATTGTGTGATATTACATGTCAGCCGAACCTGGAGCCACGGACAGAGATACACGAAAAACGCCACTATGTCTGCTACTGTTGATCACCCGCGCTTGGTGAAACAAGACCCAAATTAGATACGTATTTTCCTAAGGTTGTACGACCAATACACCAACAAAGTATTGGCCAGAGCTTTACAGCTATCCGGTTCTGAACAACCAGCGGAAGCAGCAAAGCCTGTTGACCTAAAATTTTGCGTAGAACCAGAATACCTGGAGTTCTGCCATCGCCTTGGGATTTATCCCAGGTGTCTTGTCATACAGGCAATTGGATGATACCACTTTGCGTGCTTTTCTAGACAAAAAAGCCCAGGAGTGCAAAGAATCAGTTACGTTGTCTTCGGTAGGCAACTTTGTGTCCAAAAATAAAAAAATGGACATGCAGGACTCATCTGCGGTATCGCGGATGCAATCTTTGTTTGCGTCGTATCACATTTTTTTACGACAAAATGGCTTATTGTGGGTGATGGATACGTCACCAAAGGTGGCAGTACATCATGTATTGTCAGCCATTCGGCCTAAAACTATGCAGAGCCGTCTAAAAGACGACCTGTCTTTTGCGCACTGCCGGCTTAAGAAAGACTTTAAAGGATTTATGGACACGCATTGCGATTAGCGGAAGCATTCAAACTTATCGATACTAGCCGCAGCTCGCCGATTAACGAGCAGGATACACCTGTCTCTAGAAAGTCTAACAAAGCAGCAGAGAAGGGGAAAGAGAGCAAGCCAGCGTCAAAAACGAGAAGGCTTGCGCGATTTGTCCCTCTATGGCCATTCAAACTTTGTGTGCCGCATGGGAAACGTCCACTACATACAGGACTTCCTGCGTCCAACGCAGAACAAAAGCAAGAAATGCGCCGCGAATTGGCTGAGCGAAAGGCTCGAGACGGGCCTGCACAGTCAACGAGAGCTCGCAATGCATCAAGAGAACAAGATAGAAAAGCTGTGTCGGGACGTCTTGCACCGGCTTGAGTCTACACCACGAGATAGGACAGATGCCGAATTACGGTTCCGACGGAATCCCATCGATAGAAAACCGATGACGCTGCGATGATGGTAGTGACGACAGCCTGGCCTCCCGCAGCGTTGCGGAGAGAGCGGTAGCGATAGAATTAGTACATTCCTGGAACAAGCCCCCGTCACACTGCAGGTCGCTTAACGAAAAGGAAAGCGTGCCGCTACATTCAAGTTCTCAAAAATATGGAAAGTGCCGCGAACGGTTCTAAACCTTTCCTCAGGCCCCACTTGCACTACTTAACAAATCCTTTTTGGTGCCAGATGACGAGTTAGCCTGTGAGGAGCTGTTGCTTGGACAGCCCATTCTACGCCATTTGCGTATAGATTCTCAAACATTGCTTGAAATGCACCGCACCGCGCTTGACGGAGCAGAGTGCGCGCCCATTGAGAATCCAACGATCCCGAAAGGTGGCGGCAGCTCAGTCGCCTAATGGGTCACGGATCAATCAAGTGCATAACTCAGAGATTGCTGAAGAGGCACGCAAGCCACAGCACAACCTTTTGATAATAGGGAAAGGCTCGACTACTTTAACCTCAAGAATGAGTCCGACTCTTTTCCGGATCCATCCTCATTGGATCCAACAGACTGCGAGCAGCAGAGTGAACATAGAAAGCTGTTGTCTCGATATGCTTACTCACGCTCAACAGTTCCGGTCTTCCGGAAAAATACACCGGGAACTACAGTCAATCGTGTATTCAAACTTTGACATTTCCGCACTGCACTGGCCTGTCCTCTCTAGACCTCCGGCGGACTTGCCACCCCTGCGAATTGCCCTCACGAAGGACGCCCGCCCTGCGAAGATAAA